>CAHIKZ030005400.1:665000-670000 GCA_903632075.3 Acanthosepion pharaonis
TTTGATATGTTCATCTCTTTCCTTTATTTTCTTTCCAATTTTCAGCATCTTTCTTTTTCACTTTAATTCTTCTTTTTCTAACTTTTTTCTTCAGTTTTTTCTTAAAACAGGCAAATATTTACGCCTTTATTTTGTTTTTCCATCTTCTCGATTTTATTTTCTTCTTTCTTTCAAATCATCATTTTGATCATTACTGACATTTCTTTATTGCGTCCACTTTAAATAAACATGACATTCTTTCTTTCTTTCTTTCTTTCATTCTTTCTTTACTAAGTTTTTTCTCTTCATATTTTTTTATTCCGTTCAAACTTTCTTTCTTTCTTTTGCTCGTTCGTATTTCTTTTTATATTTCTTTATTAACGTATTCATTCGTTTTTCTTTCGATTTCACTTCAAACTTATAGAAAACTTGACATAGGCGATCGTGTCTCTCGTGAACTTCCTCCCATTTGCAGCTCTTAATAAATTTTGTCTTTCTGTTATTTCTTTTAAATCCTGTTCCGCCATCCATTCTATATGTAATGTTATTTTTCTTTGTCCTTCTTGCTTTCAGTATGTCCTGTGAGTATCAATTTTCTAAGCTTTCTTTCCTTAACATGGGCCATAGAAATGTCTAGTGTCTTTATTGCATTTGTTATAAAAATTTGTTGGTTTTGTTATAAAATGAAATAAGACATATCTCGGCTGATTTACAGGCAAATACTCAAGAGCGAGAACCGGATGTAAACGGGACAAAGTTCCGTCACAAAATGACCATTATCTTTCTTCACAAATGTTCCTTCCTCGCGTCAGAGGCAAAATTCCTCGGACGCATAGTAAACAGCGAAGGATTCAAGGCTGATCCAGAATACGTTCGTGCCATCAGGGAAATGAAACCTCCAACATCAAAAAAGGAATTACAATGCCTTATCGGCCGTTTAGTGTGACAATTCAAAGAGACACGTCTTCACGAACAAATCAGGTCAGATATGTTTTCAAAACTTATGGGTCCCATACACGAACTCAACAAGGTTAACAAACCGTTTGTCTGGACGCAAAATGCCGACAGAGCCTTCAAAAAAATCAAGGGCCGTCTCTCTTCACCACCCGTCATCTCGTTTCCAGATTTCTCCAAACTTTTCACACTCACCACCGACGCCAGTGACGTCGCATGTGGAGCAATCTTAATGCAAGAAGCCGACGACGGGAAGAAAGATATCATAGCGGTCGCTTCCCATATATTCAACTCCACGGAACAGAACTGGTCCACGACGAAACGAGAGGCATACGCAATAAAGTGGGCAATATTGAAATTTGATTATTTCCTTCGCAACCGCCCCTTCGTCATCTTCACCGACCACAGATCGCTGACATATCTGGACCAACGAGAGTTCAATAATGCCAAAATACGACGATGGCAAGAAGAAATTTCATGTTATAAATTTGTCTTGGAATATGTTGAAGGCGAATCAAATGTATGGGCTGGCATGCTCAGCAGAGGTTGCGGACATAAGAAAACGAAAGCCCCGAACGACCCTACACTGGAGCATATGGAAGGCAAATTAATGCCCTGCTAAAGCAGGTTCACCAACACGTCACCCTGGCCAACGATGAAACCGACCACAAACTTGAGACTAACTTAAATCGCCTCACATACAAGGACCCAATACAAGTAGACGACAAGGTTTTACTTCATCGGCCACACTCAAATGTAGCCCAACCCTCCCATCTGCCCTGGGTAGGAAATTACACCATTATAAAAACGAACAATATGATGTGTCAGGTGCAAAACGATGATGGTGATGCAATCTGGATTCACCGTGCACATATCCGACGACTGGCTCCACGCCCAACACATCTTTCTAATACAATCCCTCTGCCTCCACCATGTAACAGTCACCAGGATCATTCTCCTCCACATCCCTCAGGGACACATAATTCAGCAAATAATTCCATACCAAAACAAATGTCAATAAGAAGAACACGAGGACAACTTCCCACACGCTTCAGAGACTTTATCATGAATTAATCACCCAAATATAAACGAATAACGCTCACTATAAATGAGACCGAGATCTGGGGGAGCCTTGTTATAAAATAAAATAAGACATATCTCAGCTGATTTACAGGCAAATACTCAAGAGCGAGAACCGGATGTAAACGGGACAAAGCCCGTCACAAAATGACCATTATCTTTCTTCACAAATGTTCCCGACACACGTGTTCCGGTCGAAAAATAAAATAATATTTAAAGTGTTCTATTTTTCGTCCAATAAAAATGCTTCCCTCCTAATTATACTTGCTTCGTTTTTCGAGCCTGTTAAGCCATAAAAAAACACTATAAAAGGGGTCACACGGAAGTTCAACGGCAGTCCACAGGTGGCCGCAAAACAGACCGTGACGGTCAGGCCGAGCGATCAGTAGCAGGAGAGCATCAACCACCGTCAACATGTGTGAACTACTATGAGAGATCGACCTAGATCCGGAAGCCGGCTTATGAACTTTACCACAAGGTAGCTGTCCCAAACCCACACGTTCCTGTTGAAATAAACCACGTAAATCTATTTATGCTGTTGTCGTATTTCTTTCTTGCAACCATACGCTTGTCTATAACAGTTTTAAGTTCCCTTTTTGCTTCTATTTTCTTTTAAATGGTCGTTACTGACGTCCGGTCCATAGTATTTTCAGCATACTTCTGTAAACCACACTTGTTGTTTCATCTTTGTCCAGCACTCAATGCCATACAAGGGGGGGGGGTGCATATAGTTTAGTACTCATTTCCTTTTTTCTCCTTTTATTTCTATTTCTTAATACCTTGCTTAGCTTTTGGAATATATCTTTGCCTATCCCAATACACCTACGTATTTCAGTGTCGCACTTTCCGTCCTGAGTTAAAACATTTCCCAGATACTTAAATTTCTTCACTTATTCGATCTTAGTATCTCCAATTTATAATTTGCATTTTGCAAACAATCCTTATGTCTTCTTGAATTTGATGTTTAATAATGTATTATTGTTTTCTTTCATAACATTTACATTCTAGGGCAGTTGCATACTGGATATCTGCATCCTGGATAATTGTGTACCAGACAATTGAGTCCCTGGACATTTGCGTCCCGAGATAAATGAGCCCTGGATAACTGCGGACATCTGATATATTTTTTTAGGTTTTAAATCAATTACCGTAAATTTTGAAAAAAGTATAGGGGATAATGATATTTTTTTGATAAAAGAAATAAAATAAAAAAATTAAATTTTAATTTTGTTTAAAATGCAATAACAGATTAACAGAGTTGCACGGTCGCTCTACACATCGCCAATATGTTTTTGTTTCATCGGCGTTTTTCTTGTGATATTGGTAGCTGTAATTTTCCTCGTCTACAAATATTTTTCCAACAGTATTTGATTTTCGAACTGAGCCATTGGTTCCAAATAAAAATATAATCTATAAAATCCAGAATCTATTAGACGATTTTGGTACGCCTTGCTGAAGTGAGGTGAAACTGCTAGCTTAATTATTTACATTATTCGGACTATTGTCCTCAACTTTGTAGCCATATTCATTACAACATTTCGGTCGTTATACGCTCCGGCCTTCTTCAGGTGGTTGGAATGTCGAACTGAACCCTTTATTTCGCTCACTGAGGTTTAATGAATGTCACTTATCAGTTATCTCCTGTTAATTTCCCACTGAAAGTTCTCCACTGCTTTAACCGGGTATTGAACTCACAGTCTTTGGGTCTTGTTACTGGATCTAACCAACGCCTTTATCCACTGTGTCATGTGTCCTTAAACAATAAACGTTCGAATGCATTTTGGTGTGGGGATCACGAGCGGAACCTTTTAGCCCTGTCACTATTCTTGAATTAATAGCATAAGCGTTATCCAACGAGACTGTAAAGTGAGTTACTCGAAACTCGCTAAAGGCAAGTCCGGCGAAAGTTAATATTCTTTTTAAAATTATTCTTGAAACTCTTTCGCATGCTTTCGATACCAGAGGTCATGGAATTCGGTAATTATTGCAGGAAGCATTTTTTTGTAGAACATGGAGTAGAAGCAATTTTGGCATCAGATCATTACTTTACGGAAGTCTGTGTCACAGACAGAAAGAATGTCAGCAATGAAAATAGGATTTTTTTTTGAAGACGCGTTGCTACGAGGGACAAAAACGCCAAATTACATCAAGTTTATTTTCTCAGATAAAATTGTTTTACACATGTACAGAGCTGAATATTTACACCTTTCCATGAAGTTACTGCTTGCCCAATGGACATACACCTCTGAAGAAAATATATATTTTATACTTCTTTCTTATTGCAAGTCTTTGCCTCTGTATTTTGCATGTCTTCATTGCCCAGCAATTAATTTGTTGGTCACATAGATTGCAAGTGTCATCCTGATTATTGTTCTTTGTTGCATCGTAGTTGACCAGGTGATTACTTACTAATGCTGACAGAATCCATTACAGTAACGGAATTCATTATTGGTAAGGTGCTGAAAATTTCCCGGCGCTAGCAAGAATAGATTACAAAAATAGTATGATCTTTACTCAGATTTTGGGCAGGAGGTTGGCTAATGTCTTGTTAATCGAGCTGAATAAAATGTCAACAAATCAAATATTACAAAAGTATTCGATATTATTTCCATTTATTTACTGATTAAAAATTCCGTCGGAAATTTAAGAATAAATAAAAAAGGGCGCCTATTCAATGACATGTATGCAAAATATACAATGTTTAAAGGAATAAGAAATAATATCAGATTGTAAATAAAATTCAGTAATTCTTTAGAAATGACTTTATCATTCAGATGAAAAAAGAAAATATAGTATATATGGGCGTCGAGGGATCCGAACAGGACACGCAGAATTCATAAATAGAATAACTGATCTATAACTGACTATGGAAGTCTTCAGAACTTGAAGTACACAGACTTAACTTTACCCTCCATGCACTAATATGAGTTGTACGACATAATAGTGCCTCTTGACCCGTACAGATAATTGTATCGTATCCGACAGCC
>CAHIKZ030005400.1:675000-725000 GCA_903632075.3 Acanthosepion pharaonis
CCTGATTGATTGTAGTGTTTAGCTATGGGTGAATAAGGGTTGTTTTGACGTATTCTTTGTTTATGGTTATTGAAACGAAATCTAAAATTATTTCCAGACTCACCAATATATCCACTATTAGGACATAAGTTGCAGAATAAATAATAGATTACGTTATGGCTATCGCAGGTGAGGTTAGTTGGCTGATATTGGTGTTGGGTACAGAAAATATATTAGCTATTATTAAATATTTGCAAACTAAGCACCGAGGTTTGTTACATTTGTAATTTCCTGATTGGTTTCTATTGTTTAGATATTTGGTAGAGGTGAGGATAGCTGATAGGTTAGGTGATTGTTTCTTTGCATTTATGGGTGGTTTATCGAAAATGTCTTTGATCTTGTTGTCTAATTGGAGGTTCTTGTAATCCTTTTTTAAATTGTGAATAAGTGTGTGGGAATATTGATTGTGGTTAAAAACCATGGGAATCCGATTGTTGTTTTTATTTTTCTTGTATGTGAGAAGTGTGTTACGATTTATCAGGATAGTTTTATTTAGTGTTTCTTTTATTATTTTTATTGGGTATTTGCATTTTAGGAATTGTTTTGTTAAGTTATTAATGTTATATAGAAAATCTAAATGGTCTGAGCATATGCGTTTGATTCTTAGAAATGAGCTGTATACAATAGATTTTTTTAATTTAAAGGGATGACAGCTGTTAAAGTGCAGGAATTTATGTTGGTTTGTGGGTTTGTTGTATAGACTGGTAGAAAGTGTATGTTTATTTAATTTTATCATAACGTCTAAGAAAGGGATGGATGTGTATGAGTGCTCCATAGTAAATTTAATTGTATCGCGGAAATTGTTGCAGAAAGTGAAAAAGGTTTTTAACTTTTCTGATCCATGAGTCCATAGTAAAAAAATGTCATCAATATATCTAAAGTAATGTGATGGTTTATATTCTGAATTGTCTAGTATCTTCTTTTCTAGAATGTGCATAAAGATATTAGCATAACTAGTTGCCATTTATGTGCCCATTGCTGTTCCATATCACGTGACATCCGCGTCTCGCGAAGGACGCTACTTGCTAACAAACAGTAATTTTAATTTATTTGTAACAAACAGTTATTTCTGATGAAAAATTGAGGACAATTTGAAATATCAAATATATATATAAATAAATAAATACTTTCATAAAATAAAACATTATTATTTTTTAATTTGAAACTTTTCTATATATACATATTAAGAAAGTATACGTGGCTTCTCATTATGCTATATATATATATATATATATATATATATATATATATATATTCCGTTAAAATTTTAAGGTGATATTAATTCAAAGGAATCCAATTTTATATCAGGCTTTTTTTCTTCTCATCCAAACCAGACCGTTTTTCGTTCATGTGAATATTCATACATGGAACTCTATTTCAATTTATGCAAACACAAATGGTACCAAGGATTAAAGATTTATGAAATTGCCCTCGCATATTATTTTATGTACAATGAAAATATTCCCGGAAAGCAAGAAATACACACAAGATTGAAATATTAACGGCGAAATAATCGAAATGTTATCAAAATCACCGGTGAAATGATAAAGGAAATAATAGAGAATGTCATGCTGTCATTATAAGCATGGAAATAAATAAGAATCCTTAATTCATTATAAAGCATATGCAGTTAACCCACTGGTTACTTAGCTACAAATTTTGAACACATTTATACATAAAAAAGAATTGCATTTAGATTGCAGAATTAAAAAAGATACAGGCTTTCTAAAAATGCTATGTGTTATTACGTGGAATTAAATCTATTCTTTATGTCAATAGATTTAAAAATCGTAGCAGCATCACTTGCTTAACGAAATTAGTGAATGCGTAATTATGTAGAATAAAATCTGACATCGTAAAATATAATGTGATAAATGTTCAAAGATGTGATTTTAATATAAGTGCATGTTATATTACATCATATTAGATTTTACAAATTTAATCTTTATATATATATATATATATATATATATATATATATATATATATATATATATATATGTAAATTCTCTCAGACAAACAAAAAAAAAAAAAAAGGTCGCGTGACGAGAAACACGCGTTGCAAGTTATGGAAAATAAAGCATAATTTAGATTTTTTTTTTAAAATCCACATAACAACCCAAAAGAGAGACAGAGAGAAATAATATTAATGGTTAATACACACATACACACACACACACACACACACACACATATATATATATATATATATATATATATATATATATACATACATACATATATATATAAAAATTCCAAGAGGATAGAATTCAGGTGGAACCCAATAGCCAGGACAGAGTAAGAATATAATAAAAAGTCTTAAACACTAATATTCCATAGTTATAATTTATTACATAGGAATCATAATTGCCATCCAATTCTTCAGACCTACAAATTACATATATATATATATATATATATATATATATATATATATAATTGTAAATTCATCAATTTTAAACGTCTGTGTTTTTCTCTTATTATGTTTTTCTATTTAAAGTAAAGATAGATTTGTCTACTCACTGCCACCCCTTTTAAATGCATTCCTTGAAAAATCTCTCCCAGTTTCGTTTCTTCTAAGACTCTACTCTTCATTTACCTGTTAATGCATTCAGCTATGATCACAATAAACATTTGTATTTATTCAACTGACAATCTCGTTCAAAATTTTTCTGAAATTCTATATATATTTATAATAACTTACATATTTTTCTCAATTTTTTGGTTTTAATCACAGTCTTTCGGCAGCTGTACTCTCCAGCCTCCATCAGGTTCTTTTCGATTCGGGTAAGCGTTAAGGAAATTCGAACAGAACCCTTTATTTAATCAACCGGCGTAGATGTTTCTTATTCCACTGAACACGTCTAGTAATAGATTTTCTTCTTGTTCTTATTTGTTACTAATCAGTTATTTGTCCCCACACTCGTTTCCTCTTATTCTAAGTATATACTGCAAGTCACAGCGATTGAACTCACAATACAATGTCATCAAATTCACCAATGAATGTATACTCACCAGGTTATTGTCATGTGCGTCATGAAGGCCGGCGTGTGCAATAGCCGATAAATTTGTGATAACAGCAACAAATATATAGATAATAATGTGTGTGTTTGTAGGAAAATGTAAATAACCGTTCAAAATCAATTTAATATTTCTATCCCTCGACATTATATAGTCCATTTTATAGCGCGATATATTTGTCTGTCTTTGGTCAGTTTCCGGCCTGTCATGAATTTGAGCCTAGACCCGGTGAATCCATCCCTGCGGCAACATATCCCAATTGTCTAACTAGAGACAAAAGTTTCCAAAATGGCATTGGTTACGCCTATTGAAAATGTTCATTCCGCACGTACGGTTACTCATATGAACTTGGTCATTTTCTTTGCAGAAAGCGAATAAATATTAGGAAAAAAAACTTATCTGCAAGCTATGATTTCCGGGATGGGTTTGATGAGCCATTTTCCATTTCCTTCGTAAGTACTATAGAGTTGGAAATTAGTCATTAGTTAATCTGTACCTAATTTTCCATCTCGAAGGCAAGTGTTGGGAAGTAGGGTTGAAAAAAAAAAAAAAGCATTCAGTTATTTCGAACTTTGAAAATGTTTTCAAAATGTATCTATTTGAACACAGACCAAACACAAAGGTACGTACAAGTTCGTTACTGAACAAATTCCACACGACTAGATACTTTAAATCACAATTTCCAGACCAAGAACCCAGGTATTTATCTAATTTGCTGTGAGACACCAGCCAACCTCACACACACACACACACACACACACACACAGATAGAGGCATAACAATTTTCCTTTTTACAGTTGTCTAAAGGTAAATATTACAAATTCACTAATTTTCTGATAGTATAATGACATTGGTTATTTAGTAAGTAGTTAGTATTAGGCAAATATCATGTATATGTTATACTGCGTGTGTGTGTTTGAAACTTTACACACAGAATCGTACGGGTTCTTTTACGGCTTTCACTACACAGATCTACTCAAATTTCATAATGGCATCAATAGTTCTTGAAATAGCAGTTATAGCTGTTGCTGTTATAGAAATGGTTGTTATCGTAAAAAATAAATATATCTAGACCATCAACAATAGTTAGTAAAATTTTTCAAAGAACCACGTTAGAATAGTTGGAGTAATAAAGTTCGTATAGACAATGATGCAACTGTTACTAGCATCATCCTTGTCACTGTATATTATTAGTCAAAAGTTAGTATTTGTAGTTGGAATATTCGGGAATCTAATCCATGTGAAGACATCGCTGAGGTGGTTGGATGAAAGGAACAAAAAAAAAGGGAGAACATAAAAACTGGAGGGAAAAATTTGAAGAAACGAAAAAAAAAATGAAAGAATTAGAAATTAAAGATGACAAAGAAATGGGGAAGTGAAGGAAAATGGATTTTCAAGTAGCATAAAAAAAATAAAAAAATGTCAGTGGTTAAAGAAAAGGTTTATCAAAATGGGGATTAGAAAGAGGGGAATAGTGTTAGAAAGAAGAAAGAAAGGATGCTTAATATATAAGTGAAAAATAAGACAGAAAGAAAGTAAGCATTACCAGCAGGATAGGGGGGTACTACAGAAAGGCATGAGTGCAGCATGAACTACAAAAGAGAATAAGAGAATAAAATTATGAATGAATGCAGTCGGAAAATAATAATATAAAGGAAAAGATTCGGAATAAAAAAAAGAATGAAAGCTGAATATAGTGAATGAAAGTACTTGAAAAAATTGTGCGAAAACAATGAATAACATAAAACAAGACTGACCGAATGAAGAAGAGGTTGGTCAAAATAAACCAAATATTAACAATGGAAATTAAGGGAGCATCGCTGTAAAGAGCATAGCGAGTAAAATAACAAGAGAAAAAAGATAACAGGACGAATATAAAATCGTGAATAATAAAGATAGAGAAAACATTATATATTAAGGACATAGGTATAGAAAGAAAGTAAGAAAGAAAGAAAGAAAGAAAGAAAGAAGGGAAAAGAAGAAAGAGTGGGAAATAAGGAGAGACAAATAAAGAGAAAGAAAAAAGACAAAAATAAAGAAAGAGAGGGAAAAGGAATATATTTAAACTATGAGAAGAAAAGTGGTGAAAAATTGTAATATGTGAAGAAAGAAGCAATAAAAAATATGTGAATGATACAAATAAGCGACGAAAGAAAAAGAGCGATAAAGTGAAAGGGAGAAACAAAATGTAGGTTATGAACGATAAGAAAGAAAGAAAGAAAGAAAGAAAGAAAGGAAGAAAGGAAAAAGAATAAGAAGAATACATGCAAAAAGAAAAAACATGAACTTTAAAAAATCGAGGAAATATAGAATGAAAGAAAAAATAAATTAAGAAATTAAAAAGTTGAATTGTGAGGAAAATGTCAAATTTAATATTGCAAATATGAATGAGGGGGGAAATAAATAAAGAAAGAAAGAATAGAGGAATGGATTTTATAAAAGGCAGTAAGACAAAGACTGAAATAATGGCAGATGGCTAAATACAATGAAACAATCGAAGAAGCAAAACGGACAAAAATGCATGATAATAATCAAAGAAACAAAGAGAAAAATGGAGCAGGCGGAGGGGAGAGGAGATGAGGAAATTAAAAGAATAGATGGATGACAGATTAAAATGAGAGAGAAAGAAAAACAGAGGTAGAAATACAAATATATGAATATTGAATATAAGAAAGAACTCCTAAAAAGATTGTTTATACAATAAATAAAGTTGTAATGAAAAGAAACAAGTCTAAGTGAGAGAAAAAAAGAACCGAAGGAAAAAAGAACGAACATTGAAAGTATAAAGTAGAAAAAAAAAAAAAAAAAAAAACAAAAAAAAACACGAAGGAAAGGAAAATGAAAGATAAAAAAACAATGGTAAGTGTATGAGAGAGAAGTTTGAAGAAAAACTGTGGGCAAAATAAGAAAGACAAATAGTAAAAAAAAAATAAAAGAATTTAAGCAAAAAATAAAATAAAATAAAAATAAAAGACAAGGTGGAAAAGAAGTAATATGTTTGATTAATCAAAGCATAGGGAAAAAAGAACAGATTTCGAAAACTGACGAAAAAATAAAAACCCAAAAAATAAGAGATAGATAGATAGATAGATAGATAGATAGATAGATAGATAGATAGATAGATAGATAGATAGATAGATAGATAGATATGTTTAAAGAGGATGGAAAAATAAGAGAAAAAAAAAACTGTCGCCTAGCGGGAGAATTACATGTTTAAAAATTAAGGAACGAAATGTTGGGGTTGCCAAAAAGACGAATTATAAAAAATGAAATTGAACGTGTTAGGCATAAAGAAAGCGAAAGCCATAAAAGTAAGTATAAATAAGAAATGTACAGAGGGTGATAGAGAAAATGAGTAAGAAGAGCAATTAAACGCCTGGGAAAGGGAGGGAGATCGAAAAAAAAGAACAGAACGAAAAGCAGAGATTTCAATAATGCAAAAATTCATTAACAAAAAAAAAAATCAATCAACTGATTGTGAAGAAAAAGCATGTAAAAGCCAGAAAGAGAGAATGAAAAAAGAGAAAAAAGGTGTGAAGTAAAGAACAGATTTATGGAGAATTGCAGAAAGAAGGATGATCAACTGATAAAAAATTAAAGGTACAAAATCTGAGGTGAATACACACACACACACACACACACACACACACATATATATATATATATATATAAATATATACACATATGTATGTATATATATACACATATATATATGTATATATATATATATATACACAGACGTATATCTATATATATGTATATATATATATATATATATATATATATATATATATATATTTATATATATATAATATATATATGTATGTATGTATGTATTGGGGAAAGAAAGATGTAAAAAAGTAAGATCTTTTAGTCAACTGATAAAAAAATTAAAGGTACACAATCTGAGGTGAATACACACACACACACACACATATATATATATATATATATATAAATATATACAGATATATATATATATATAAATATATACAGATATATGTATATATATACATATATATATGTATATATATATATACAAGATGTATATATATATGTATATATATATATATATATATATATATATATATATATATATATATATATATATATATATATATATATATATATATATATATATATGTATATACAATATATATATGTGTGTGTGTGTGTGTTTATAAAAATAATGAAATAACAACGTGATAAAGAAATGAAATTGTACAAAAAGACCTGAAGATTTGTAAATAGTAAAAAGGGCGAGGGAAGATACTCTCAATTAATGAAGGGAAAGTTGGTCGTTAAATCAAAATATCAAAAGATGAAGCAGGAAGGCGAATGCGGCCAGCCCCCACCCAAAATAATAGCAATAAAAGGGCACGTAACATATCGAGTGGCAGTCTAAGTTGCACTTAGATGAGTCCTCTTACTATTAAATAGTAGTTGTAGAGAGTTGGGAAGACTCACAATTGTCAGGGTGAGTGCAAACAACGGAAGATATTGTTTGAGTGAGAATTTGGGTGATCGTCAAAGAGTTTACATGATTGAAGTAACAAAATGAAATGATAAGGTAGAAATATTCTCAACTCTATTATCAATTAGAAATATAACAGACTATCCGTAATAACAGTGTTAAACAGCAATAGTTTATTTTAAAATATTAGTGATAATCCTGAAAAATATAGTTAAATGCTACTACTATTACTAAGCTTCTTAATGCTTCCGTATTCTCCCCAATAATCTATAATAAAAGAACAGAAACCATCCGAATATCAGCATTGCTCAAATCAGCAAAAATATTGAGTGCTGAAGTACTAAGGAGACGTGTTGTCACTTCATCTCCTAGAACAGCTCCAAAATATAACTGTTGTCAACATACATGCAGAACAAGAATAAAAACAGTAGTGTTAATGAAGCTTAGCTTCGTATGACACACGGCCAAGTGGGATGTTTTGTTTGCGTTGATGAAGTCTGTAAAGGCGAATAGAGAAAGGACGATATAGAGAGCCTTTCTCAAATTTAAGGCTTTGAATTAGAGATGGTTATGTAAGCGAGAAAAGGAGAGAGAAGGAGAAGCAAAATCAAGGGCTCACATGAAATAACTAAAGAAAATGGTGGGTAGAAATAGTAGCAAAAAACGAAAATACAAATCGAAGACAAAGGGAGAGAAAGTAAACAAAATATAATCGAATTAAATGAAAAATTGAGGAAAAGAGGTATGGCAGATAAGAGGAAATAAATAAGAAAGAAAGTTCGGACACACACAAACACATAGATACATAGAGATACATACATACATATATATATATATATATATATATATATATATATATATATATATATATATATATGAAATTTATCAGGAAAAAAGTGGTATTGAAACAGAGGTGAATAGTGATTATGACAAAGAAAAGCATAAGAGCCGACATAGTTCCAAGGGGTGCATGACCTGGTTCTTTCTTTTAAGCTAAAAACGTATAAACATGGGTAACCAGTGATCAATCAAATATGAAACAGTAACAATTATATATATTTTATTTTTTTTTATTAGAGTAACAAGATTTCCTCGATAAACAAAACATGTTATAAAAGGTGGGAAAAGCGCATAAAAGTTACATTCATCTGTCAGAGCCATTATTTTGCCAGCAAATAATAATAATAGTAATAATAATAATAATAATAATGGTGATGATGGTGATGATGATAATGCTGACGATGATGATGATGCAGTAAGAAGACGAGTTGTCACTTAAACTCAGATTCTAATCACCAGAAAATACTTGTTCGAAAATTCATGAAATAATGGCAATCTGGTCCCTGCTATGGAAAAATGCTTCGCAAACTTATGTAGTCGATCATTATTGTCATTAGGTTGGTCCTTACTGGGCGCTCCGTACTGAAAGCCATGTGCCAGACAAATCCAAGTTTATTAAATAAAGATAATCTCGAAACTTATTATTAGAATAACGAATTCGGTTTTAAGGCTTGCCCTAAAGTTGTTGGCCTTTTACCAGACTAAGATTACAATAACTTCACTAGAACAGCCTTCCTGTCCGTTAAAGTAGTACATTCGATTTTTACTGGGTGGGGTGGGGTCACGAAATTGTGGCTTTAGGTCGTTCTCTAAACTTATGGCATTTTGTTGCCGAATAATTTGATTTTGGTGGTTAGGAGGAATATCTTACTGATTATTCCGAGTCCAGTTCTTACTGAGGGTATCAAACTGTAAACGAAGTTTAGAAAAAATAGATTTAACTTGCTGCCACTTGATCCCTGACGAAAGGCATCAGATCCTAATGGGAGAAATATCATAGAAAAGACGTTTGAGTACAACAAGAGATATCTTCTATTGGCAGATGATCGTTTAATAATAATAATAATAACAACAACAACAACAAACAATAAAGAACTTCCGTTCACATCCCATTTTCTTGTTCTTTTGCTCTGGAAAAAAAATCACACACATCCATTTGTAATTCTCTCTCTAGACGTAGTTTATTCACAAACCCTCTTTTAATTTGTTATTCTTTCTTTTCATTCATTTTTTCATTCTGTTTTTCTTTCCTTCCTTCTTTATTTGTTCTTTCTTTCTTTCATCCTTCTTCTTTCTTTTAGTTTTCTTTCTTCATTTCTTCCTTCATTTCTTTCTTTCTTCCTTTCTTTCTTTCATTCGTTCGTTCTTTTTTCTTTCGTGCTTTTTTCTTTCGTTCACCATTTCGTTCGTTCGTTCTTTATTTCTCTCCTGTGAATTTACTTCTTCCTTTCTGTCTTTCTTTCTTCCTTTCTTGTTGCCGATATAAGAGGAAACCTCTTCTTTCGCACTCAGCAGCAGCCTTAGTAGTAGTAGTAGTTCTATGAATAGTAGTATCCTTATTAGCGACAGTTGAAACTCCTCACACTTCCTCCACCTTCTCCCACCACTCATCATACTGCGACTCGCACGTCCAAAACCTATTATTACTACTACTTCAACTCCCTCACTATTAGTGACAGTTAAATTTGTGGAGGGGTCGGGTGTTGATGATGGTGGTGGTCAACTTGTTAAGGTAACAAAGTATTGGTAAGCGTAGTGGTAGCCGTAGCCGTAGTAGTAGTAGTAGTTGTAGTAGTAGTAGTAGGATTAGTAATAGTAGTAGTTGTAGTGCTGATAGTCGTAGTAGTAGTGGTGGTGGTGGTGCTAGTGGTAGTAGTAATTATTGTTGTTGTAGAAATATAGGGGGTGTCGGATACGTCGGCCAGTCAGCAAACGTAGTTATAGCCGGCAGCGATGTCTTATGAACGGGATTCTTTACTGAAACGAGTACCTTGAAAACGAACAAGCGGAAAAAAATCAACACGAAAACAAACAAAAATAAAAAAGGGTTTAAAGCAAAAAAAAAAAAAAATATAAAATGTCTTAAAAAAGCATACAAACAAGTGCTCATACCAAAAAAACAACAAAAAAAACATCACAAATTGCCCATATAAGTTTATACATGTCAAGACATTTAAACATAGTTTCAAAAATATCTAATATTTCATAGTTTTACTTTTAAGTTTATAATTTATGTTTCAAGTTGTCAAAATATTTGCATGAAGTTTGTAAATTAAATCACCTATTAAGAAATAAAAGCATCACCAATCCTAGAGTTACTCAGTTATGAAAGGCATACATTAGAGCCCGTTTGTACATAGATACATACATACATCCATGCATGCATTTGCAACTACACGACCACCACCAGAAGCCGACCGACTGGCCACAATAATAAGATCTTTTTCTTTCTCTCTCTATTTCTCTCTCTTTCTTCCTTTAGCGACAGAATTCTAAACAGTAACCGTGAAAGCCGGAGAGCTGAAAGAAAGGAATGGCCAATCTTTGTAAATAATGGATGGATATACTACTTTGAAAGAGTGATTTCAACTCGTTGGCATCACGGACGCCGAAGAATGTTTGAGAAATTTACCGACGAAATATCAGAAAAAAAAGCGAAGGAGTTCCAAGAAGGGACGATTAGTCTTTCTTTTTCCATCTTTTTTTTCTTCGTCCATTCCGTATTGCTTCTTTCCTTTCTTCCTTTGTAACTTTTTTTGGTCCATTTTTTTTTTCTAACAGCTTTCTTGGGTTTGGGGCTTTTAAAAGCTTTCTATCTTCGTCTATTTACTTCCGTCTCTCTTTGAATCTTTCTATAATAGAAAATCCGTAGAACTCTCTATCTGTTTCTATCTCTCTTTATCTGTCTATTCTTTTAACAAAACAAAAATATTAATTTTTGTGGCTACAACGTCAATACCAATTTACAACGGCAGCAACGCAAATAACCACAACACTAGCCAACAACAAAAATGCCTGTAACACACCAAAGAGGATAACTGTTAAAAAAACCTAAAAAGGGCTGTCTACCTATTTACCAATACCTACTTATTTTCTAATCTACCAAATTCATTGTTTTACGTAACGTCGGTGAAGGAGGCTTCCCATGCATAAGGTAAGTAAACGGATGTATTTTTAAACTTAATTTAACTGTTAATTTATTACGTTGGAAATAAAAGTAACAAAAGTCTATTCAAACAACTCATACTTAAAAGTTATGACCCAGACATTATTTTATTTCTTTATACATACAAAATGAAAGTATTACTTTGAAAGCTAAACAAAGATAAAAAAAATGTTTTTCAAAATTTTCTCTTTCTTCTACCCCAGCGTAAAATAGTTTATTTTTTTTATAAATTTAGATGATTATAAAATAAAGTTAATTTGTATTTATTTCTATTTCCCCTCAGTTTTCACTAAAATGTATGTATGTCTTTTGCAATTGTCTATTTATTTCCACCTTTAGTTGTCCGTCAATAAAAATGACCCGAAATACTTACAATCATGCAACAGTTCACTTGTTCAACTTATATATATAGATCTATCTATAAGCACATGTAATAAATTGTACTTTATTTCTTTCTCAAAGCATCCTCTGTTACCCATGCGTCCATCTCTCAATCCGACCAGTGCACAAATCATTTCTCCATTTACAAGTTCCGAATCAATAAGTGTACGTTGTACAGTTAACTGAAAGATGCATCTTTCAACCAAAATTTCATTCACTACGATTGCAACCAACGAATTCACACACGCATGCACAAAAACTGTCTGACCATCAAACACAAAGGGTAGAACATTTACGCATGTAGTTGCCTGTGAGAAACACAAAATTACGAATATAATAGGTTGCCTGGTTTGAGCAGAATTGTTAGCAAGTTTATCTAGTTAGACTACTGCGAAAAGAAAGAGTTCGATCCTGGAAGAATGACCCAATATTGTTGCACTGTGATATAGACATGATCCGCAACAATAGATTAGGTTTATTTTTTGTGCTGCGGAAGGGAAGAGTAGGGTTCGAGCTCAGATAAAAAAACCAGGTTCGTAAATGCATAAATGTCATGCCAATATTCTCCAGTTGAAGTATTGTCGCTACACAATCTTCCTATAAAATGTCTGTTTTTGATGTTTGATGAAGAAGTTCAATAAGAACTTAGTGTAAAACAGACGCATTGATTCTTGCTTGCACATATTTCCTTAAATATCGCGGGAATAACATACGATCAAGACACTTCAACTCATTAAACTGTTTTATATGTGCGTGTGTGTTTATGTATGCAACTGTGTTTCTATACATGCCTGTAGAACAATATGCATGAGTGCAATAATCTACATAGGTACATAGATTTACACAGATATATAAATATATATATATATATGTATAAGGTATATGATTATATAAAAATATATATACACACAAAAACACACTCAAGCACACACAAATATATATGATTGTGTGTGCGCGAGTGTGTGTATATATATATATGCATAGAGACAGTAATAGATACGCACTTTGATTCTTGTGTGTCTCAGGAATAAACAAGAGTGTTTGCATTTGCAGAAACCAAATCAAATCATTGACATGTATATATATATATATATATATATATATATATATATCCTCATTGGAGTTATCCCTAACTATTACCAATTGGAATTATATATATATATGTATATATATATATATATATATATATATATATATATATATGTATATATATATATATATATATATATATATATATATATATATATATATATATATATATATATATATATATATATATATATATATATATATATATATATATATATATATATATATATATATATATATATATATATATATATATATGTATATATATATAAAGTGTATGCTTGTGTGGAGAGTTAATTTGATGTTCATTTCATTAAATGCATCGGATAGCGTAGAAATAAAAAAGTTTATATGTTGTTATACGAATTAATTTATTTAAACATAATTGAAGTTTTAAACGCACACAAAACACACAAGCACATATTCGCGCGAGTGAAAAATTTGAATAAAGTGAAATAATTTTGTGTGTATATATATATATATATATATATATATATATATATATATATATATATATATAAATATAAAGGAAAAGAGAATATAAATTCAAACGTTCATAAATTACTTTAAAAAAGGGTTCAATATTAGTAGCAGAGCAATTAGTATATATTCTAAAATGTCACACTGAAATATGCAACATTTTATAATAAAAAATATAATATATATATATATATATATATATATATATATATATATATACATAATCATATATACAAACACACACACACATATATATGTATAAATTGTATGCCCTTATACACAACTAAATTTTCTTTTTATTACGTGATCACAATCTGGTGGATCAATAACGGATACATCAAACAAAACTTGCTTTTGGTACACACACAGACACAGACTTACATTGATAAATACACAGGAACTCGTAACGCAAAACACATACATACATACATATACACACACACACACACACACACACACATATATATATATATATATATATATATATATATATATATATATATATATATATATATATAGTAGTGATTTTATTACATGTTTATGTTATAATTTTCGAATAAATAATTATATATAATATATATATATATATATGAATATATCTCAGAATTTTGAAATTCTTTCTTAACTTTCAAATATCATCAGATAAACTAAGAAATTGTTTTTAATAGTTCACATACCTTTGTATTTCATTCAATATATATATATAGAGAGAGAGTGAGGGAGAGAGAATTAGATAAATAGATAGATAGATAGATAGATAGATAAGAGTGCGTGTGCGTGTTAAAGACCCTAACTGTATAGGCTTACACATGACTATAACGGTGGGACACTCAATATCCGAATATTAACCTCCAAAATTTGCAGAAAAAAAACATCGTTTCACTCTATGCTACATAGCAGGTAAATAAACTCTAAAATAAGTAAACAGTAATATATATATATATATATATATATATATATATATATATATATATATATATATATCAAGCTCGATTGTGATAAATATGGAACAGGGCGATTATAACCTACCTGATTTACCTTCAAATCATCGACATACTATACACACCTTAGAAAAATTGAGACTAATGGCACAAAGAAAGAAAACGAGAGGCTAACAGGAAATGTGCATAATTATTTTTATTTTGCTATTCTAAATGCTATGCAATAATTAATATGAAACAGAATGATTGTAATGCACCATTGGTAACCGCGCAACTTATTTACCTGCCGTAAAAATTAACATTAATAACTAATCTTCTTTTCTTTTGCTCGGCTATTGATCAGTTATTTCATTTGTTGATGAAATTAGGTTTTAAGTAAAAGTAAAAAGGCAAAAAATCTTTATACACCGTCACGATACCCGAATGATGCATTGTTATTCCGACGATGCAACGAGTAACCACAAGTGCACAGCGAAAGAGCAACAAACAGACAAGTAGCTTCCAAGAAACGTGCACAAGTGAAGCCGCTGAAAAGTATAAGAGAAACACGCGCATTATAGAGGGAATCACGGTGATTCACGTTTCTCTCTTTTTTATCCTTTATTGAAAGATGTCTTGCTGCTGTTGTTGAGATGGAACAAAAGTTAATTAAGGATTGCTGAAGACAAACGCACGTCTCCGAGATGGATAACATGTTTTGACGATATGATTATACTTAACTACTTTTTAAAAAATAGATGTATGTATATAGCAAACACCATCTGTGTATTTTTATATTAATAAAACTCTATCTATCTATCTATCTATCTATCTATCTATCTATCTATCTATCTATCTATCTATCTATCTATCTATCTATCTATTTCTCTCTCTTACTATATACATATATATAGAGAGTGATATAGAGAGACAGACAGACAGACAAATGGATAGCTAGACAGATATATTTATATATATATATATATATATATATATATAGTCAAAAGAAAAGTTTCTGAAAAAGCACTCCAGGTCCACAAATAATGTCATACATATTTTGGAAATGCAGTAGATAAATGATCAACAAATGCTTCCAAAAAACATCTCAGATTTGTTTAGTTATCAAAGTTTGTCAAAGTCCGAAGGTTCCTCACTAGCTTCATTTTATCTATCTATCTATCTATCTATCTATCTATCTATCTATCTATCTATCTATCTATCTATCTATCTATCTACAGACACACGCTCGTGCGCTCACGCTCACACATAGATAGATAGATACAAATACTACACATTTTTATATATATATATATATATATATATATATATATATATATATATATATATATATATACATAACGTGTGAATGAATGCAGATACGAACAAATGTATGCTCCATGAAACAGTGATCGATAGAGATATATTGGGATCTTGTATGTAACGCAATAAAAATGGATGTAATAAAAATCTCAAAATATCTTTATTCCTCCTCCACTCTATTTAATTCATATAGTAATAGAAAATATCGCATGTTCACACGTATAGAATGGGAATAAAATATCTGCTGGTTCTTAGACATTTCCTTTTGCGTGTCTTAAACCCACACAGACATGCAAATATATGCGCCGATTGCACGTAGAAATCCACGAACACTTTCTTTTTTCTATAGGCGTACACGTGGAGATGTGTGTTTTTAACAATTATCTTCACGTAGAGGTTTACAAAGAAGTTAACCAATATTTTTTTAAATTTTTTTTGGTGTGGGGGGAGGGAAACAAGAAACAAGAAAGAACCAGATGATCGATGAGGATTTTGGAAAAAAAAAATATTTCCGATAATCTGCAAAATTAATATTCCTGGTCGATTTCTTTACATTAGATATCACACTGCGTTCCAGGTCTATGCGCATGTGAAAAGTACGCTTCGACAAACAGTTGAACCGACACACATATAAACCGACACACAATTGATTACATGTATTCCCACTATTTGATATAGGTTTATTTATATTTTAAATAGGCATGTAGAAAATAGGACTTCGTTTTTCTTTTCGTTTTTTTCCTACGTGACTACAGAAACATGAACTTGTAGTTTTAAAATCTTACATATATATTAACCATGTTCATACAGATTCACATACATTGCAAACTTTATTACATGTAAGTTTTCATCATATAATGTGCGATTTCAAAAATTTAATAATAGATTCATATATGTGTGTGCTAATCTAACTTTATAGCAACCAACGTATATGTTGTAGATATTTACATGTGACTTTTCAAACCATACATGAAAAAGCATTGTAGGTTTTTCTTTCCTATTCAAAAACTAAAAATGCTTAACAATTCAACAAGTAAAAGTGTTAAACATTTTTCACGTTCCAAAAGAATGTAGATTTATAGTGTCTGTATATTATTGCACTTTATAATGTCTCTCGTTTTACTCTATATTTACAAAACAAAAATATATTTACTATGTTGACAGTGGCTTGCATAGTTTCTATACGCTTAGATTGTGTGCTTAGTGTGATTCAGTTGACGGAATATAGAAAATTTGCAGGAATTTTTAGATAAAAAGTTAACTTTCTGTTATTTCTTTGTTGAAAATTGACAATTTACAATATCAGTAATTAGGAATAAAGCAAAATACGTTTTTATTGAACAGTGAATCCTATACACACAAAAATGCTTTGATTAATGATACAAAGAATCATTGGTTTAGCAGAAATTATATACTTATATATCAATATACACATTTATTAAGCAATGTTTCAGACTCAAGAAGGAACATATCTCATCAATCGAACCTCTGTATAAATTCAGCTGCTCTACGTGTTATGTCAAGCCAGGAACTCCGATAGATTATTTCTCATATATATATATATATATATATATATATATATATATATATATATATATATATATATATATATAATGTGTGTGTCTACGCGCATACACAAGCATATATATATATATATATATATATATATATATATGAGAGCATATATATGCATGGATACATGTATGTATGTGTGGGTATTATATACACGTTAGCACGCACCCAGAAAAAAACATATATCTACATATTATTTTGAGTTTATTTTCAAGTATATAAATTAGAAAATATATTCATTCTTATTGTCATTTGTGCTAATTATTAAAAACATTCAGAAATTCACATAAAAAAAAAACCTAAAGCAAATGCCAGTTCCAATTTGGGAAACTATTATCAATATTCTTCGCAAACATAAGATGCCTTACTTTTAAAAAAAAAAGTGAGTTGTGCATGTATGTGAATTGTCTCAGTGTGTGTGCGTGTGGATGCACAATTTGCACGGAAGGAAAACATAAACTGGGTATTATTGTTAAACTCCTTGTCATTATCCGTGTTCCATCACGGGGATACACACATCACGGCGGGGAATGCGGAAAGCAACTTTTGGAAACATATTCAGCTTTATATGATATTTCAAAGAGAAATGTCCGTCCGCAGGTAAGAATATCGGAAGGGGGAAGTAGTAAGATAATGTGTATATATACTATTGCTCACGCAACAGATGAACAACCAATATTATACAATATGCAAATTCATATAATGCAAATGCATACATGATGATTTACTCATATGTGTGTGTATGTATGTATGTATGTATGTATGTATGTAGACGAAGCATGCAATTCCAGAAAGCCATCTATTCATATTAAGTAAAATAATGTAATGATCTGAAACCATTCAAAATCATTAAATAATTGTTAGATCTTGAACAACAACTACTTATAACAATGCAAATATTAAAGAACTGCATTAATCATGAAGCTGTTTAGTTATATATATATATATATATATATATATATATATATATATATATATATATATATATATATTATATATATATATATATATATATATTCATATTATATATATATATATGTATATATATATATATTATATATATATTCATATTATATATATATATATATATATATAGTCATATTATATATATTCATATTATATATATATATATGTATATATATATCATATTATATATATATTCATATATATATATATATATGTATATATATAGTCATATTATATATATATTCATATTTATATATATATATATGTATATATATATTCATATATATATATATATATATGTATATATATAGTCATATTATATATATATTCATATATATATATGTATGTATATATATAGTCATATTATATATATATTCATATTATATATATATATATATATATATATAGTCATATTATATATATATTCATATTATATATATATATATATATATATATATATATATATATATACACAAACAGACACATATTTCTATATATAAGCGGAACTACATAGGTTTCATTGTTAATACTCACTGTATTTCATACACTCACTCTTTGACATATATATATATATATATATATATATATATATATATATATATATATATATATATGTTTTGTATGTATGTACTTCTACATTTATATTTTAATATATATTCTGAACCTAACATATTACATTTATTACAAATTTCCAACAAACATTATATGGCTTGTTAGCCATCAAGAGAATTCTTTCAAAAGCTTAATAGGTATTGCATGCAGGATCAGTACAATCACACACACCCACTATATATATATATATATATATATATATATATATATATATATATATATATATATATATATATATATATATATATAATGTAATCTTTATCAGCATTATTTTTTATTAATAGAAACTTTTTTTTTTAGTGAGTCTTAATAGTATATACACTTTTTAAAATTAGAAAAATTGATAATAAGACTAATACGTGTGACCAGGAAAATTATATTCATGATAAATATCTCTCTCTCTCTCTCTCTATATATATATATATATATATATATATATATAGAGAGAGAGAGAAGAGAGAAAGAGACAGAGAGACAGAGAGTGACAGAGACTGAGAAAGAAAAAGACAGAGACAGAGAGAGAGAGTTAGAATATCAATATAGAATTTAAAAATGAATCATGGCTATTACTTTTATACTTCATGTTTTCAACTGTATTACTTGAGATGTGAAAATGACAGTCACCTTGCGGTGTTGAATTCTATGTTCACACTGTCGAAAACTGCAACTGTTCTTTCTCCGATACTGGGCATTCTGCCACCATAAATATAGAAAATCTCCAGTAATATAATTATAATTGTACATCTTAGCCATGTATTTGTCAAAAATTGCACGATTATTTACGGTTGCGTCGACAATTGCACTTTTGCCGAGCACCAGAGATTTTGTTCACTCAAGCCAAGATCAAAGTGTCTCCACCTAACGTCAGAGTGGAGCATCTGTTTGCCTTGCGATAAGTGTTACACACACACACACACACACATAGAACACACAAATTTAATATAGTACACCACCCTTTATATATAAGTGTGTATATGTCGGTTCGAGTATATACATTGCTAGTTATAAACTGAAAATTAACATTCAAAGATATATACAAGAATTACTAATTTATTTCGAAATGTTATTTTTAATAAGCAATACACTGTAACAAAAATGCTTTCAGTTTGTCCTTTTTCTTAATATTTCTTTAATGAAATTTCACTTTTTCTCAATCTAATTTCACCCCTTCTCATACTCTCTTCTTTGTCTTTCTCTCTATCCTCGTCTTTCCACTTCTCTCTATCCTCGTCTTTCCACTTCTCTCTTCCCTTTTTCTATGTTACTTTTTTCATTCTTGTACTCATCATGTGTTTTACCTTTTTCTCTCTTTTTCAGATCTCTCTCCTGTTGTATTTCACTTTCCTTTTCACTCTCCTCTTCTTTTCTCTCCCATTTTCTTTCTCGTTCTCTTTTCTCTTTACCTTTTTCGTCTTCATCTCTCACTCATTCTTTCTCTCTATCTTTAGTTTTTGTCTATCACAATTCATTTCTGTCTCTGTTTTGATTAAAACAACGTCCCATACAAGACGACGTGAAGCAAATTGCAAATAGTCTATACGCAATGCAAATATGTGATGCCATATATATATATATATATATATATATATATATATATATATATATATATATATATATACAACTCAGTACAGACATCAGATAGCTAAGGAAGGATATGTTAATGTCCTCTCGATTTATCTCTCTCTCTATCTTTCAGACTGTCTCTCTCTCTCTCTCTCTGTCTCTTTGTGTGTAGTTATATCGCTCTCTCTCTCCTATACATACATACGTATAACATGCATTCATTCAAAGATTAAAAGAAAAAACACATTTACATATTGAGGACAATTAGAATTTCTTTGTTTTATCTATAAATCTTCCCATAAGGTTTCTCTAGATCCGTGCGTGTTGGAGAAGCTCCTGATAGTTTTGAATGTACAAAATCACATGTATGATTATGTGGGGAAAATTTCACAGCCAAACCGGGGTGTAAAAATTCTGACCCACTGGGCGAATTCCCAATCATATTTGGTAGGTATTCTTGGTCCGGTTATCAAATATTCTACAGTGATTTTTATATATATATATATATATATATATATATATATATATATATATATATATATAAATAAATATATATATATGTGTGTGTGTGTATGTGTAGGTTAGTGTGTGTGTAAAGTGTGTGGTGTATGTATCTATTTATATGAGAAGATAGATCATTATCAGAGATTGAGGAGGTATGAACATAGAAATCAACGCTTCATAGAGGTGTAAAACTTATAGTTACCATGTATTGATTTCTATGCTCACACCATCTATTTTTAAGTATATATATATATATATATATATATATATATATATATATATATATATATATATATATATATATAAAGGAAAAATTATCTTTATTTACATTGCCCTTTTACAAATTTTAGTTATATCGGTAATTTTACATACATACACATACATACACGCACCCATGCACACGATGTCTACCAAAGAATAAGACAAACACGGCACACATACACAGGCGCTCGAAAATTCGACAAAACGGATTTGCCTGAGGAAGAAATTTATTGCGTACTATGTTATAGTCACGCACTAATAACCACAAACGCAACCACAGTAAATATCCAACATCCAATATATTATTTCGATATACATTTAAAAAGTGATTGACGTGTGTATATATGTGCAATGCGTATGTGAACGCTGAGTTTCCTT
Source organism: Acanthosepion pharaonis (assembly GCA_903632075.3). Classification (NCBI taxonomy): domain Eukaryota; kingdom Metazoa; phylum Mollusca; class Cephalopoda; order Sepiida; family Sepiidae; genus Acanthosepion; species Acanthosepion pharaonis. The sequence goes on from CAHIKZ030005400.1 coordinate 696,587, forward strand.
TAGTACAAGAACCGACGATAGAACTTAATATTTACACAATAGTCTTTCACATTTATGAACCGATGCTGGTATAAATTTACGGATATATTAATGTCTGCAGTATAGCGTGTAAAAACCAGCTAATTATATCTATCATTTCCTATATAATTAATAATAATTTCTTTAAAAATTTTTACATAGGCCCATCAACTATTAGGCCCATCAAAGAGAGCCCGAAATTCGTTACGAAAAATTAATATTTAAAATTCAGTTTTCATGTACTTCTTCACCAATCTCACAACTTCCATTTATGTAACTTTTCACTAAATTGGAGAGCTGCGTTACTTTCATGAATTTAGCCAATATTGTTTAATATTCGCTGTCGTTGAAACAACATATAGGTCAATCCATTTTCTTTTGCTGATTATTATTTGAACTTTTTTGGTATTTCTTTTTAATAGTTGTTTTATGTTCTTGTTAACAATGATTTCATTTTAGTTTTGATTATCCTGGAAAATTTGGTTATTTATTTAGCAATTTCCAATATGGAATTCACATTACTCAATAATGTTTCAATACCTGTTTTCATTTTTGGTTTGATATTTTTTTTTACGATCCACACTAATCATATAACTGAAATAAAAATGAATTAGACATAACTACAGTATTATGTATATTTATTAAAAAGTTGTACAAACTGGAAATGAAGAATAAAATCGCACATCTGCAAATAATTTATTGTAAATATTGTTTTAATAAATTCAAATAATAATATCAGGAAAAACCAAAGGATAATAAAATATTAGCGTTTTGGGAAAATTTTAACTCTATATGTTGGTTAATACCAATTATATTTTGAAAAAAAAAAGAGCTGCATTATATCACCTGAGAAAATCGCAGTGATATTAACTCAATGTTGGCAGCGATCGCCGATATTACCATGTGTAGCGATTAATCTCATACAGGACCATCAGAATGAGTCATAGAATAAATATCGAACTCTCAACAATGCTAATTTCAAATGAGTTTGTTAGCCATCATCTTTAGCCAGCTGACAATAAATAAATGTTTAATAAGCTTAGATCATTCTCCGCTATGTCCAGAATAATGGGCCAATTAGTGTGGATCGTATTCACGACAATATCACAGGTCTTCTCCTCTTATATTCCGTGTCCCTTCAGGATGTAGGTGATCATAGTTCTCCATTTCCCCTTTTCCCTCGTAGCTCTCAATATGTTTGTCCTTTTGCTACTTCTCCAAATCCCTTTTCTGTTAATCACTTGCTTAATCCCGCCAGATATTTTACGCTTTGCTTTCACTTGTCCCACATTCCCTCTGTCCGCCCTGTGAGTATCAGATTTTTCAATTTCTCCTTTCGCATTACGTGTTCCAGAAATTCAGCTGCCTCTTCCTGATACAAGTCTAATTTGTGACAATCTCTCTACATCTTGTTTACCTGATACCCATGTCCTTCTTTAGCAACATCTAGCAATGAACAATTATTGAATTAAAGTTAGGAATTCGCCCATTTTACATATTATCATTTGTCGAGTCTAAGAACTTTTTATATCAATTTTTCTATGTATAGCCAGTTTCCGTAGAAGAAAAGGATATTGTAGATATTGTATGATTTTTATTGCATTTATCGGCAAGCAAATGAGGTTCCCACAAGAGAGACATGGTCAATCATTCATTTAGTCAATTCTACAAAATCCAAGTTACCAAATTTGGTCTTCAATTCGTGAAAATTCTTGTCTGATGAACATTCAATGATTTGTTCTTGCTTGAAATCATACAATTCAATTCTAAATTTAATTTCAATATCCTATATACTTTCGGTAGAATCGGCTTCATGTTTGTTGTTTTAGCAAAAATCCACGAAAATGTTTTGAGGTATACCATTTTTGTCTGAATTTGTAGATAAAAAACTATTATTATTTTCCACATATTTTTTTTACTGGGATTCTTTGTCGTTGTTGTTTTGAAGAAAAAATCTCGACCGATACACTGTTTCGCTTTGATAAGAATAGACGTACCTTTTTCCACCTTCGCTGGCATTAACTGTCCTTTGTTTCAGCTGAATAGTATTGTTCTATTTGGAGCGTTAAACATATACCATGAAAAGAAGTAACAAGTGAAAAGAGAATTCTCAAGAAATCTGCATGCAACATATATATATATATATATATATATATATATATATATATATATATATATATATATATATATATATATTCGAAAAAAAAAGAAAGGGCTGAATTTTTTTCGGTCCGATTTACTTACTTCAATCTATTTAAATACGAAAAGATTTTTAACGCTACTTTTGGCATAAGTTTGTTAGGATTTCACTATCGCAGTTTGTATTTATTTATATATTTATCACGCACTGCTTTTAAGAAAATATTTTTTTAGCTGACTGGAATCTTTCAAAATGTAGTAGAAGTCAGTCTAAATGTGAGCATCGATGAAAAATCTCTAGCGGATTGTCTTGTAAGTGATGAGTCTTCGTTAAAAGTCTTCTAACCTTCTCAATCCGGCCAAAATAGTGAATTCCCCTTTTTTTTTTAAACAAGTGGACCTAATATTTAGTGATAATTAATATTCTGTTTATTATCTATCTATCTATCTATCTATCTATCTATCTATCTATCTATCTATCTATCTTATTGATATGTAATAGGATTGAATATGAATTTACCAGCTTAGAATTTGTCTGATATCTGATTGGGTAAGTTAGATACTTAGGTTAGCTGGGGGTGACCCAAGTGCTATTTCATCCACACAACTGTCAGATTATTCGTAGGTTCAAGAAGTGGATATGTGACTATCCAAATGTGAGGAACGCTGTGATGGCTACTAACGCTTAAAAACAAAATCAGCAAAGCTACTTCGAATTACGTCAGAACATGTGATCGATCTCCTTTAAAATATTTTTATAATGAAACACAATTTGAATAATTTATCCAATATATTGCAAATAAAATAATTGTTATCTTATTTATTAAACATGTAGGTACAAATTCTTCGCCATGTTTAATAGCGGTACATGAATAATTCTTCGAAGCCACTTTCCTTGTAAGCACCATTTATGCTGGTTGATTAAGAAAGTTTTTTTTAGATTTGAATAAGATATACCTGTGTATGTTATAAAATAATATATAGGCTTAATACACACACACACATATATATATATATATATATATATATATATATATATATATATATATATATATATATATATATATACATATATATAATGTAAGAGAAAAGTGATACGAACTAACACACAGACACAAAAAAAATCTCTTCATTCTTTTATATAAAATGATAGATGAAGTTTAAACTGTTAAGCATTCAACACCGATGGAAGAGTTTCTCTGTTTATTCTGAAAGACGCACAAGTTTAGAAGAATCAAAACAAAATCAGAGTTGGGCGTCGATGTAGGCCTTAAACAGAATGGCTTATGACAGAAGAAAGTTAATATTCTTAAGAAAATGATTTTCGCATGAGACATTTCTAAAGTCTTATTTTCTTTTTATATATCTTTTTAAATTTTTGGATACAAAATATAATCAGATGCACTGAATAATTAGTTCTTGCTTATTCATATATAATTTTGGTGTGGTTCCCTTTTAGTGCGGCATGCAGAAAAACTTACATGCATAAATACACACACACACACATGTGTGTCTGTGTGTGTTTATTTGTGTTTGTGCGTTAGCGCGCGTGTGTGCGTGCATATGTGTGTATGTGCGTGCCTGCAGTCAGACACGTACGTTTTCATACAAGCAGAGATACACATTCATACACGCACAGACAGAGACTCTCTGTCACGCGGGAGCACACACACGCATATATAGATAGATAGATAGATAGATAGATAGAGTTAACAAAGGAATCAAAATTACAATGTGACTTGATTTTAAGATCCCGTGAGACCTTTCGGAAAATCTCGGGGTGATGAGCGCATGTCTAATGTTTCCCATAATGATACAATGAAATTTAAACAATTATATATTACATACTTTACGGAAAGAGATAATTCCCTACCTTCTCGAAGGATATTTGTGCGAAAATGAATGCAATTGCCACAGCTGGATTTAAACTCCACATTTCGATTCTAAGCTGATAATTTGTATCTTACGCGCTCATCATATATATATATATATATATATATATATATATATATATATATATATATATGTGTGTGTGTGTGTGTGTGTGCCCAAATGTCCATGTGCATTTTAAACTTCGAAAATAACGGCATATATATTGTCTTTTCACAATTATCCTATAAATCATTTCAGATGATAGATACCGTATATTTCCTAATTTGGGGGATTTCGCCAATAGATAGATAGATAGATAGATATGAAAACAATGAGATAGATAGGTAGATAGATATGAAAAGAATGAGATAGATAGATAGATAGATAGATAGATAGATATGAAAACAATGAGATAGATAGATAGATATGAAAACAATGAGATAGATAGATAGATATGAAAACAATGAGATAGATAGATAGATATGAAAACAATGAGATAGATAGATAGATATGAAAACAATGAGATAGATAGATATGAAAACAATGAGATAGATAGTTAGATAGATATGAACAGAATGAGATAGATAGATAGATAGATAGATAAAAGAGAGCAACGACATTCAGTAAAACCGCGTGTAGATTAAATTCTGCATCTTTCTATTAAAACACATTTTTTTCATTCGTGTGAAATATTTAAATGTCATTTCAAATAATCTCTCTAGTTTCGACTCACCCCTTTGAAATGTTTGAATGTATCTCTAATCCTATGTGTGTTTGTGTGTGTGTGTGTCTGCGTCTGTTTCTGTTTATGTGTGTGTGTGTGTGTGCGTACACTCATATAACTGCATATAAGCACGCAAACACACAAACGTATGCTCAATTATAGAGACTTATGACTATGTATGAAGAATGATGTAGAATGAAGTAAAAGTCTTTTCTAATATTTTCCGCTGAGCGAGTAAAATTTTTCATTTGTGTTTATCATAAATTAACATAAATTTTCTTTGTACGGGTTTGTTCATCTTCTCTCAAAATAATCCTGAATCATCAAAAATTGTGAAGTGGGATTCCCCCTTACTTCCACCGACACTATAAGACTCAGCCTCATGGGCGGAGTCCAAACACTGAAATTCAATACGCAATATCCATTTTGTTTGACAATGTTGCACTTGTATGAAGAATGTGATACTGAAAATTTTTGATCATTGTTTCACATTTTTATTTTAGATTTTATCCCACTACTTGAATACAAAATAAATACAATTTGCGAATCATGCAGCAGTTTTAATGAAGTCATCGCTATTTAAACAGTTCGAAAGGGTTGTGTTATCTAGTAGGAGAGGCGTGTGAAGAAATGCCACGTATTAAGTAGATAGGTAGGTAGGTTGAATCATAAGATTAATATAGAAATTATTATTATTATTAAAGTTTTTATTTGTTCGAGCATGTCAGACAAGATATTGTATGTGATTTTTGGTTTTTATTTGTTGGGTACCTATTTTAAATCCCGATACAGTAGCGAATTATGAAAGAGTTCGCATGGCATTAAATTAATTATGTCACCAATATTGGCCAACTTGGTATGGGATAATGGTTCAGGAGCTAAGCTAAGTGATTGCTACTTCTGAGTAATGAGTTTGTACAGTATTTCCATTATTCCGACATCGTCGCTGATTCTTTGTAAAAACCTGAACGTAAAAAGAGAAAATAATTCCAAGTGAAAAGTTTCTTATAAAGATCTATACTTCGTAGAGCTACAAGAATAAATTTACATTTATTTTCGAGGCTTTATGATCTCAGTCTCATCTGGGTCGATTTGAATTCTAAGTAATTCACATCCGGTCACATTTCGCTTCATCATTTCTTGAATGCTATTCTCAGATTCCTTATTTAGTATTGACTCATGCCTACATCCAATGCAACGGACGCTGCATGTGGACAACGAGTTATAAGGAAAACGGGAACAAGAAATAAATTTTAGAACACATAGAGAGATAAAGTAATTTAAAAAATGAACACTCCCAGAATATATAAAAGAAAAGAGTATCAGCGGAAAACAGTGAGTAATCATACTAAGGATTTTATGTAAATGGATGGCCGAACAAAGAAAGGGAGTAATAGCAGAAATACAAACACAACTAAACAGGATAGGAAGCTCTAGAGAGATATGGTGGCTCAAGACCTCAAGGTACACGACATATTTAATAAAAAGCTTCCTTGTCAATGATATATTTGTTTGCAAGTATAATCAGCCATATTGTTTCATTATTTCTTAAAAATTAATTTGTCTACTAAGCAGTAATAACTGTGGCTTTCTATAATAACGAGTTCTCTACATGCACAGCCTTGTGTCAAACTGGGATAAGCTTAACACATGTGTATAATAAATAGAAATCAACAGGTTTTATCAGGCAGAATTTAGAATATTTCAAATAAAAGTTAATAAAAACTAAATATAACATAATTTACAAATCTAAAAGATGACATATGTTAATTAAGAATAAAACTACTGGCCGAAGTGACTAATATCCTAAGGAATATAGATAAATGAAAAAGGGGAAACAATATTATTGCTTACACATTTTACCACAAGCAACTCTACTAAGACACCAGGAGTTACTGAAGGCGAAATTAGAATGAAACAACATTAATGAGGAGAAAATGCAAGAAAAGAAGACGATTCGGGAAGACATTGCATTTAATATTTTGAAGATCATAGCTGACAGGGAAGAAAGAAACCGGAAGGAAGTTCCAGAAGTGAGGAAAGAAATTATAAGAATAAAACATATGATTCGATCTAGCTAATTCAATAGGAAATCTATGAGACCTAATTGCCACTCTAGTAGTGCACTCAAAATCATACGAGAGCTTATCGTAACAATTGCCATGTAAATATTTATAGAAACGACAGGGAGAAATCACATCAGGGTAGGGGAACAATAACTTTAGTCGTGATGCCAGATTAGGACCGATAATATTAGAGACCCTAATTTGGATTTTGACAAGAATATCAAAACATATATCAGGGACATCAGATCAGATATGGCAGTAATATTCAATGCAGGGATGAATGATAGATTTTTGAATGTGCAGTATCGACATTGACGAGTAAAATTGTCCAGCACGACATAATGAATCGACTTTCCTAACAACAACAAACCTAGCAATTGATTCAATATAATCATTTCACTTCATTTCAGTGGAAAACAACAAACCAAAAAGGCGCGATGAGTTGACAATTAAAATGTTTCATTATTCTAAGCCCCTTCTCTCGGTTTTTGCTTACAGAGTCTTCTTTGTGTTTTTTTTATGTGCCATGTCCTTCCAGGACGTAGGCGATCATGGCTCTCCACCTCTTCCTCTCTTCCTTGCAGCTCTCAACAAGTTCCTTCCCTCTGCTTCCTTCCCCCAGACCACGTTCTGTCATCCAATTGCTTAAGTCCGCCAGATATGTCATGCGTTGTTTTCTTTTCTCTCTCTTTCCCTCTACTAGATCCGTGATTATCAGATTCCCAAGGTCTTTCTTCCTTATTTTGTGTCCCAGAAACTTCAGCTGCCTCTTCCTGATATTAAGTATAAGCCTCCTCCTAATAGTCTTACTAACTACATAAATTTCAAATATTTGTTGGTTGTCCATCTCTATATCAATATCTTATTTCAAAAAAAAAAAAAAACTGATTTCATTTGATGTACAAAGAAGGAACGAAGAAACACTGTTTCGGCCACACTTCTTTCATTATTCATTCACGACGTCTCGCCATAAAAGAATTTTAATAAATTGCAATATGTACACCTTTGCATCTCTGATTGCCTTATAATTTTTCGCACATTGTTTCTGGATAACGGTGGCAAACCCAATTTTATATGATTTTTTATATGACTTTTTGCTAATTTTCCCCTCTCTCTCTGTATATATATATATATATATATATATATATATATATATATATATATATATATATACTTCCACCACTAAATAACCTAAATTTTCCCTCATTGTTTCTGGATATGTATATTGTATAACCTTTACCCTAATTCTTTTGTCTCTTCATATACATATGAATACAGACAAAAGGAAAACTTATTTTTGTCATTTTTATGCCTTGCTATCACTAAATACCTTTCAATCTTCTGCTAATTATCTTATATCTTATATTTATACACGTTTTTCCACCTTTCCGTCCCTACTTGCCCTTCAAAATTTCACATATCACTAGATATGCAATCAGTAAGACCTTCTTTCATGTCTTTCTTTTGTCTTCCTCAGACACCCTTTCCTCTATACATATTTATTTGTCTTTTCACCTTATCGTTGTTCTTTAGTTTTCTTGCATTCTATATCTAAAGCCTTACGACACTTTCTCCAATCCCGCATCACTTAATAATATTTTCTAATTTTTTCTACCAGAAAGCATTACGAATTCCAGTTTAGATGGGCTATGGATACGACATTGAGCTTGTTTGAAATGCATTAATGTCATACATAGAAACAAGGATAATAATAGCAAAGATATTAACAAAATCTATTAAATCAAGAATATAATTTCGTTTCCGCGAAAATAGAGAAATGACAATCATGCTGTTTATTCAGTAAGTATAAAAATAAATCATATTAAGTGAAATGAGCAACCGAATAAAAACCAACTAAAACCAAATATACGATCCAGCAGAATCTGTTTAAACTAACATAAGCTTCATAGAAAGTAAAAGAAAATATCATCAGATAGATGACCCAAAACAAGGAAACTACACAATGTCTAATTTTATTATACAAATAATACAATTTTCGTAAAATTTTCAGAATATATTTATATGATAAAATATGCCATTGGAATTGAGGCTCACAATATGCATCCTTATAAATAATGAAAATAACTTGATTTGGTGGATGGCAGGTTATAGTAAGCAAAAGCTTCAAGTTAGATTTATATTTATAAAAGAATCAAAAGAAATATATGAAAGAAATATATATCTAATTCATATCATATCTCATATATCTAAACTGATTATTATTTTATTATTGTACATGATAATATGGGATGACTGACCTTCTATAACATATACATGTCTTTCAAATATTGATTTTTATAACTTTCTACTGCTTTGAATTTTGGTAGATTTTATAGTATGTCTATATCTCTGAGATGAGGTATTATAATTACTTGCATTATTTACATTAAGCAGACTGTAATCCTCATCTTCATTGCCACATTCACAACGTTTCGGTCGTAGTACGCTCTGGCCTTCTTCAGGTGATTGGAATTTCGAGCCGAATTCTTTTTTTTCGTCCACCGGGGTAGATTGTTCTAGTTCCACGTGCCATGCCTTTTCCGGATGTCTCAGTTGTTTCCATTTAACTCAACACTCCAAGTTTTTTAGTTCACCATTGCTATAGTCTGGTATTAAACTCACATCTCATTGGATCTAGTCACTGGATGTAACCAACGTCTTTATCAACTAGGCCATCGGCCTTTGAGAGGCATGACACGTTGAAGTAGAACAATCTACCCCGTTGGACGAAATAAAGGGCACCGTTCGAAATTCCAATCACCTGAAGAAGGCCGGAGCGTATAACGGCCGAAACGTTGTAACTATTGTAATGAAGATGAGGATAACATTCTGAATAATGTAAATAATGCAAGTAATCATAATACCTCATCTCAGAGATATAGACATGCAATGAAAACAGTCCGAATAATGTAAACAATGCAAGATTTTATTGCTTTTGTAGCTATCTTTTTTGCTTGAATATTGTTTTCCACTCTCATAGACAACTCTTTTAATGGTTTGTCCATTGGATTGATATTTGTAAAGCCTGGAATCGATACAATTATTCCGGTGTTTTTGAAATTATTTTCGGTAAGATTGGAAAGTCTGAGCTTTGCGTAAAAGAAAGAATAATTAGAATGAGTATTGTATTAAACTTCTTGGCTGTAACGCTCAATAATGTCCTGTCCCAGAAGCTATGATAATTATTTGTGTTCATCATGGTAGCCTCAAATATTTGGAAGGGAACTATAAATTGTTTGCTTTGAAGCCAACTGAAATTAAAACTAATTCACTTTTATATCTTAACGTCTAAGTCCTTTTGCTTAATTATTCTATCTACCATTATGGCTACCATGTTCTGCATTTATCAGTTAAAAACAGTGCTGAGAAAGCAGTTTCAATGAACTTATCCAAAATTAAATGTTTCTCTTTTGGTTGTTTACTTAAACGTGACAGTTACGTTTGTTTACGTGTATTTTGCTTGTATTATTTCACTTTACATTCGTAACACCATCTTCTAATATTTTCTTGCTCATCAACCTACATTTCTTGCGTGAATTTGAATTTTTCTCACACCTCTGTTTGTCGCATTTTTATCTATCGTTTATTATTTTCATATTGTCAATATTTTCAATTTCGTTCTAGGTTTTTCTGTGAAACCTGTAAAAGCTTTCCCCATTCTTAAACGCTATGTTCTCATCTCTCACTAACGATATATTTATAGTCATCCGGGCGTTTTGCTAATGTACTGGGTCTATAATGCACTAACTAATGAATTATTTTCTTTCTATATTTTGGTGTCTGCCTTGGAGTAGTAAGTTCATCCGGTAAAAGATTTTTACAGTTTGAGGCACCCAAATATTGTGACCTTGTTCCAAACGAAGTTACATCTATGAAAGGACGGCATTTATTCAGTATTTTATTGACTTACGGGAGCGTAAACACATACAGACATACACACACGTACACACGGGTTCTGATATGTGTTTCCAAGAAGCCAAATGCACATAATTCATTGAGTCTCTTTGGACATTGTGACGCACACACAGACACATTTATCAGCCGAGTACATACCAATAGACTATATTTAGACATTTTAGGTAAATTTCACTATTTCAAAGTTGCCTGTGTAACAGAAATAGTCTACTGTGAAAAGCAGCAAAAATAATGACGCTGCTGCCCGTTTATGAAAGACTGGGCCATCATACGACAGAAACAAAAAAATCGTAATTTTTGCCTAGATATACAAACAAAGTTTGAAGCCATTAGAGACACAATTTTTCTTTCATGTGCCGTGTCCATTTGTGAAGTAGGCGAGACGAACACTTCAACTTTAGATTCTTAAATTCCAAAACTGAAGTAGACGTTATTTTTGGTTTACAAATACGATGCTTATTAGACGCCAGGAAGTTGGACGCGTAAACGGGTACTATCGATTCAATGGATTAAAATACGACGTTTTTGATATTTAATTGATCTAAACGCTTTATTTTAATAATAACTTTATGCTTGTCCGTCACACTTTTATAGGGATTGAAGAAACTTTCTCGTCTTTAAACATTTCTTAAAATCATTATTGCATTGACCATACAATTTTCTTTTAGGGGGCAGATCGACAATAACTTTTCAGCATCCGTTCGTCATCCGGGAATAGGAAAATATAGCTAATCTTATTTTTAGATGTCTCTAAGTCATAAAATGACGATATTGTGGAAATTATTTGAGAACTGACATGTTTAAGAATATAGAGTTGACGCATTCAATTATCAGACGCATTAAAACTATATACAGGATGCGATGCCTAAATTTTCGCCTGAATAGAGTTAAAATTAGTGAAGATAGTCGCAGTATAGCGAGGAACATATTACCTAGCATATACTATACAAAAAGACAGTTGTATATAAACAATAAGGTCAGAAACAAATTTGGATATGCACAACAATACTCAAATATATTTTGAATGAACTAAATAAATATGCTCTTTGGAAAGAGACTTTCAGAAATTAAAGCGAGTTATGGTATCACTGCAGTGTAAGTTATACGCTAGATTGAATCTTAGGATTTTACTGTTGAAATTGCTAGATGTATTGTAAGTTCTATGCTAAAGTTTCTTCCCATAGATTTCTCGTTTGTGAAACTCTCTTTTGGTTTCTTGCTTTTCAACTTTCATCTTCAGAACTTGAAATGCAATGACAAACGCCATCTTCTCTCTTCTTAATTCCAGGTCTATTATTGTTCTTTCTCTCTTGAATAATTTTTTTTTTTCTTTTTTTCATATTCTCTCACACGGAGTAATTCATTGCGTCTTGGTGGCTTCATTGCCTTACTTGGGATGAAACGATTAAATAGATAGAATTATTTAGAGTATATCTCAACGCTCAGCGAGATACATTATATCATAAGTGATCAATGCTCTCACCCAAATAAAAGCTAAGTTTACAAAAGCAGATATTTGAGGCAAGCAAGAAATAAACATGTAAGAAAAAACACTTTGGAGGATACGTTGTTCAGTGACGAACACACTTAATACAGATAAATATATATATATATATACCTTTGACAAAATAGGGATTACACAGTTATGTCCAAAATCTCTATGTCTGTAAAAGTGGCTTTCTTAATCTAGCACGGCGGCAGACGCCAAAACAAGAAAATATTCCATTTTCATCATTATCATTATCAGGCCAATGAACTGGCATGGTCGTGGGATCATTACGCAGCACAGCAGTTCCTTCTACATATTTGGGTTGAATGCCTGTCATGTTTTGGCAATAGACGGAACACTACCCTGTACTGTTTAAACCAGAGTCCAATGTCCTCGCACTTAATTTGGTCGTAAACAGGTGGTCGTTTTCTAGCGGGGAACTCTCCAGCAAGAGGTCAGTCAAGACAGCCCTCCACCCAACGTTGCCTTGTCATCTCTGGATGCATACATAGCTATGGAACTTGGTTCACCTCATTGATGGATGTTAACTCTGCAAGAATTTTTTTTTTAATCATGCTGGGTGTCTAGCCACTGACAAGTAAAAAGCCTTTGGGGATCGATTTAGTTACTGACTAGTCATTTGAATATTTCTGGGGTACATGATAAGATTAGCTCTCACAGAGATACCTGACGTAAAAGAAGATATCAACTAAGTCTCATTTAATATAGTATAATGCTACAAGTGTATAGCATCTAGTGAGGATCGAAATTGCGATAAAATGCTTTGCAAGAAGAACTATTTAATTATGACTCTATATCCGGCGCTTGATGTATAGTCTTTCACAAATCTTAGCATAGTCGAGTACATACGTATTTATAGATGAGTAACATATAGAAAGGAATGGACTCATCTAGCGATTTATGGTATGAGAGATTAGTAAACTATTTTTATTAGACGCTGATTTGCTCGGACTACTGACCTCGTTTTGGTTGCCGCTTTGACTGCAAACATATTGCAGAGAGACGCAGATGTTGTCGGTAACACAGAGACAAGGAAGGAATTTCACTCATTGCTACCATACACGTGATGCTTTTAGAACGTCTACGCTTTATCTGATCAAGCGATTTTCTCTTACAGCAGACGGCAGTTCCTAAATGTAAAGGGTCATTGTGCTTACAAAGATTTATGTAAGCAGGATAAAGAAGATGCGGCAAGTACAGCGATATCGATGCTGGGTACAAATAAAATCGAAGTCGATATAATTCCTCATGGTCTTTTTCTAGCTAATTCAATATCTTCATCTTTAAATATATCTCTATATACCTCAATACGTCAATTATCTATCTATCTATCTATATATATATATATATATATATATATATATATATATATATATATATATATATATATATATATCTGCATATCAACCTCTTCATATATTTCTGTGTATTTATATCTATCAGACATAGATACATAGTGTATAGATATATCTATTCAGATCAGTCTATATCAGAATCCCACCTGTCACTGTTTCTCTCTCTCTCTCTTTCTCTCTCTTTCATTATGTCTAATTTATTAGTCTATCTCAATCTCTTCTTATCTATCTATCTATCTATCTATCTATCTATCCCATTCTGAACATATCTATCTATCTATCAATCTATCTATTCTCCCATTCAGAAGATATATATCTATCAACTCCTGTTCTGTTTACTTAGGACCTGTTAAGTGGTCGAAATATTTGTTTATCTAATTTCTCTTCCTTCATGGTAATTGAGTCCAATTAAAAGGCAACGTTTTGATGACCGAATTTCAACGCTGACATGCTCATTTATTTGATGCAACAGGATCCTTACTTAATTAACCTAAGTGGGAGAGGCTGAGATTCTTATTGAAATGTTCAGAAAAAAAAACTGATGCACTTATTTACGTTGGTCTCTTCACATTTCGTTATTAAGCCAACATTTCTCTTTATTCCAAGAAAATAACTCCAATCATTACACTATGTCTCTCTCTCTCTCTCTCTCTCTCTCTTTTCTCTCTCTCTCTCTCTGTGTTTCCGTGGGCGCATGCAAATAAAAATAAAAATCAAGTAGGTAAAAAGAGATTGTTGACCCACTAGGATCTTTGGTGAATCATGTGCATCCTTACGTGTGTCTAAGGCAACATTGCCTCAGAGAGAACATTCATTTTCCGGTTAATTTTGAACTCAAATTTATCATTCTCCTTGGCTGATTGTTTTACAAAGGCTAAAGAACGATGTCTGATCGAGGAAGATTGATTCATAACTTTTAAAAACGAAGTGAACAAAACAGTCTCGGTCAGATTTAGAATTCAGCCCACCAATTCAGCATTCAGTGCCAATAACAGTTAACACTGCTCAAACATCCAGTATCGACATAGATAGATAGATAGATAGATAGATAGATAGATAGATAGATAGATATTCTCTAAAACGGTCTTAAAAGAAACATATTGCATAGGTTTTTAACTATTTTCATCACGTGATAAGGATTTTCATAAAGCTTTATATCTATATACGTATGCATGTGTGTGCTTGCGTGTATGTGCGTACGTGCATGCGCGCGTACGAAGTTTGATCAATAAATCCGTACCCTGACACAGTTATTAAATGAATTTTACCTATAAATTTTCACTGTATAATATGTAGTATACTTACCTGGAGACTGCAACAGAGGTAGAGATCGCACAAAATAACGCTGTTGGATTGAACAATTTTTCAGTTAAAAAAAAAATAATTTTCTTCTTATCAAAGTAACTTTGTTGTTGTCAGAATTTATATTTCATCCTATTTCGTGTTTGGTCAAAAATTCTGAATGTTTACTATTGAAAAGCAGTATACACTGCATAACTCTGCTCAAATCCAATGATTCGTTTGCGAAATCGTTCAGAAAAGTTGGATCTATCTATCTATCTATCCCATTCTGAACAGGTCTTTATTTATTGCTAGTAATATTTTTTTCCAAAATTCATTGCTGGTCATATGTTTTTATTTTATGTGTGTGTTTTTTTTTTACAAAATTATATCGCTGATAATAATTTTTTTTTCAAAAATTCATTGCTTGAAATATTTTACAAAAATGTATGACTGGTATTAAAACCTATTTTCACACTTTCATAGTGTTTTGAACCCAGATTGTGGGTTAACTATTTACTCATAGCTGTCACCCTAACAGGTGCTACCACCGCGTGTTGGAATGGATCTGAGACCTCCAGGAATTAAAATGCGGTTCCACGCTCTTCCTGATCAGACGTCTTGCTGTTGGACGTCGTTTATCGTATTACCTAGAACGCAAAATATTGGTTACCGGCAAAATGGTCATACTAATAACATCTACATCTGACATCATGAACTAGCATAACAAATTAGAAGGTATTATTTTCGGAGTGAACTCTTATATATGTGTATGTGTGTTAGAGAGAGAAATGGGTGACTCGGTTTTGTTTGTCTTCTAAAGATAAAAATAGATTCGTCTTTAAAAAGACACATTCTCTCTTTACAATATCAACAGATATTTTAGAGGGTGGAAATGAAATTTTTAACAATGTTTTAAATATGAAACACAAGTCTTCATTTAAATTACAATCCTCCGAAATAATTAATTGTCACGTGATTGTGTGTGTGTGTAATTTTTAGTGTGTATCATACCATAAAGTCACTCTCCGCAATCCCACTACGGACATTTTACGAAATACACATGCATCGTTTTCTTGATTGTAATCCTCCACAATGACTCATACATTTGTATATACATATAAAAGGGTTTGTTCAATTGACTAAAGATTTTACAGATTTCACACAGGTATCAATAACCAATATTCGAGTAAAAGCTAACAATATGTATGTTGATCTTCATGATTTCCTACTCATATATTGGCAAAGTATACACTTCTCATGTCCCTGTCACCCAATTTTAGTCTTGAACTATGCTAAGCATGGCGTAATAGATATCAACAAATGTTGTCTATATCAAGTATAAAATATTGATGAAGTACCATTAATAATAGACTTTGAAAAGTCAAAAGGGCGGCCAAAAGCAGTCAGTCGAATTAATGCAAATGGAAATAAAATTCAACAGTTGTCAAATCATTTATTACTTGTACGTTTCTTTTTTAAATCAATTTTCTCTTAAATGTGTTAAGATTGTTTTTATGCGATGTGATTTTGTCTACTGTGAGCTATTTTGCTGCTTATTAAAGTGCGCATCTATCTCTTTCCTTGCTACGTTTAGACAAAATACTTGGGCATACTGCAATAATAACTATTATTGTCCCATTGTAATCGAAGGTTAGTATTTTGTAAGGAATCCCTCAACGATTGACAGCAAAATTAATTGCCTACTGTTAAACATACCAAACATGCTTCTCGTCTCAAATGGAGATGAGCTTCATAAATATCTACATGTATATTATGATGAAGCTTTTATCTACCACTGTCAAAGGCCAGTATTTCAATCAAGGTAAATTATTTCTTCTATCTTGTCCTATCTTGTTCTTCATCACTTGTTCACTAATTCGTTTAGATATACTTACCCATTTTCTCTCTCTCTCTCTCTCTCTCTCTCTATATATATATATATATATATATATATATATATATATATATATATATATACCACTAATAATCTTATCAATATTAGCAGTTGTACTCGTTCCGCAAAACCTTAGGTGTTTTAGCTTGTGAATGTACAAACCAATACCCAAGGGAAAAAGGGTTAAAAAGAAAGAACTAAGAACATGTATTTCCATGAAAATAATCGTCTAGAATCTATAGTCTAAAGAAAAAAATATCCGATACGATTAAGTATATATATATATATATATATATATATATATATATATATATATATATATATATATATATATATATTATATGTGTGTATGCATAAAAGTGAAATTATATATTCACACTTTGAAGAAAGTATGAAAAGCTAACATACACGCGTACGCACACATACACACACGCACGTGTGTGTGTGTATGTGTATGTGTGAAGAGAGGGATATATTGGGAGATAAATATCGCCACTAGATTTCATTAATCAATCACTTAATTGAGGATCAGCTGTAAGTGCAAATAAGAAAAGTAGATTAAATATTCAATAACTTTTTCTCACGGTCGCTAATTGGCCGAGCTTCCAATTATATTAACATGAGTGTGCAGATACAGACGCACGGGCACAGCGAAACACTCACAAACACAAACACATATATGCTTTCAGAAACACGCACTCCTCTGCGTGTGAGTTGACGCACACGCGTATATCGATGGAAATCTTAAGCACTTTACGAATTCTCAAAATACGAGTTCAATATTAGAATATATTGACTGAATATTTCTTTTTGTGTCAAATTTTTACATTAACTTCCGAATTCATTCCTATTTTAATGAAGCATTATCTCTTTTTCTGCATGCAATGGAAATAATTTTCTCGATGCTTTTTAAATAAACACACACACACACACACACACACATATATATATATATATATATATATATATATATATATATATATATATATATACAGATATCTGGAATACTGAAAGCTTCTCAGCCCAATCACGTATCACTTTTCATATGTTCTCATGTTTAATTATTTGCTCTGGAAGAGTTCCGCGCCGTGTGTATATATATATATATATATATATATATATATATATATATATATATATAGATAGCTATAGATATATATAGATATATAGATAGATTGTTGGTTTTTAATTGCTTTGTAGTTCAATGGAACACACAGACACACACACACACACACACACACACACACATATATATATATATATATATATATATATAGATTGGGGAATGTGTTTAATTGCCTTATGTAAATCAATGGCACACACATACACACACACACACACATATATATATATATATATATATATATATATATATATATAAATAGATAGATAGATATAGCCTAATGTTTTCAGAAATTCGATCAAAACTCTTTAAAAATCTAATTTTTGCAACATACTACAATGTCTTCCAGTCTGTTCAAGTTTCACTTCTTTCTATTTATTTTACTATGAAATCGCGTTAACGACACAAACACTGTTAAAAACATCACTGAAACAGATACAGAAACGAAGATAAACAAAGAAAGGCAATCGGCAAGCGGAACCATGAATTCTGTTGTTTTCGTTTTTTCTATTTTTTGTTATTGCCTCGTGTATTTTTCTTGTCAAAGCATCTTTGTTTTGCTTTCTAACATGAATTGCTTTTCTCGTTCGCATTTGACATTGATTTATGAAGTGATTCTTCCCTTATCCTCTTTATACAAACTTAATTTTCTATCTATTTATAGAAACACACTATTTTTTTATGATAAAGTTTCAAATTATTTTCATTCTTCTTCTTATTATTACTCTAGAATTAACTGGTGCCTCTCGAGATGAAGTGACACCAAGACATCTCAGTAATGTGTAAAATATTATTTTAATCAATAATTTTATTATTATGTAGAATTTCTTCTTTATTTTATTGAAAAAATATTTTCCTTTCAATCTTTTTTATTTGTAATTCAACGACCAGTCTTATTTGTATTTTTATCTCTTTTATGAATATCTTCATGTCAAAAGTTTTTCTTACTTCACTTTCTACTTCTTTCCATTTCGTTTCTATTAACAATTTTATTCATCTTCGTATTTTAAGTGCTATCTCACTTCAGGACGTAGGTGATCGTAACTCACTACAGATTCACTTTTATGTGTGAATAGCAATGCCTTCTTGAGAAATATTGTGATATAATTTCCTGTTGCCTCCTCCACTGTTTGGAACGCGAAATTCCGTTTTTTTTCCTCTTGGATTTTTTACCACTTAAAGCTTGAGAGTCCAGTCTATATTGCTGTTTCACATTTAGCTATTGGAGTCGATGAAAGTGCATCCTTTTCCCAACTGTATTTGTGTGAAAGTGAACGCAATAGATTAACGCAGAATTTGAAATCGGTTCCTTGATTTCATTTACAACACCGATGTCCGTTTTACAACTCGGACTTCGATCGTCATATTAGCAGTTTTTGAACGGTAAAGAGCAAATTATTTAAAAACGTTCAAAAGTTTGAAAGATAAAGAAAATATATAACAATTATGGAAGTTCAAAGGAAAGTATTTTGAAACGCACATTTTCGCCCTTCCCCCTAACCGTTTTCAGATCAATTTGAATGACATCATTAAACATTGAATTATGACTGAGATTACATGGGGACTTTGCGAATTGGATAGACTCACAATTGAAGTTCTAAAAAAATTAAATCTACTTTTTAATTTTTTTATTACAATAAGTTTTCTATATTGAGCTCTAAGTTAATTTATTTTCCGAATATATCCTTTTAAATTGAATAGTCTTATTCTTTAATATGTCATCCCAAATGGCTTCTATCGCGAACGTTCGTATATTTTATAAATATTTCTCATAGGTGAAGTTAATAAAAATGGATTGACTTAATGAAGCTTCCATATAGTTTTAGTTGTTTTTTATTTGTTTTTTCATCTCTAATTTCCTTCTCTATTTACTCAAGGAAAAGGAATTTCTTTGCATGTATTTAGATAAACGAGATATCAGTTTAAGTTGTCTGACTATCGCCTGTTGCAAAATGGCATATTTATCTGTGATTAGTTGGATGCACACCCAAAGAGCTTGAATATACTAAAGCTAATAGCGATTGTTTGGTAATTCTTTTTATACCACGTGATATGTTCTCCACTACATTCTCAAATGCTTATCTTAGATTTTATTTTTATCCGATTTTTCTTGCTGGGTATCGTGTATCTTCTTTCTCTTTATGCCTGATTTTTAATGCCTCTAAAATATTAAACACTCTAGCTGTTTTGATTATTAAACTTTGGAAGCAATCACTTAAATATTTTATTGTTTATCGAATCTGATACTTCCATCTTCCACCCGAATTTATCTTTTAGAAATTGTATTTTTCTAGAAATTGTATTTTAAATTCTAAGAAAAATACAACAGTCATTAAATCAGTTCCAATTTTTCAGTTTCAGTAAAAATAATTTCGAATTTCTACTTAAACGATTCTTTAAAAGAAAAAAATCAATAAAATATGACGCTTCGTAATTACTAAATGCTACTTTTAATAAGCCTGTGTGATATTTTTTTGTACTAATGCTCACCAATACGAGGCAAAAGAACCACTCAAGTTAGAAGGTTACTTTGTGTGCATATATTAACGTAGGAAAGAACAAGAGTTTGGTGTATAGCAGATTTTAGAAGGAACTGGATACCCAATCGTATACATGAAAGAAGGGATAAACCTCTACTCCTGTTCGAAAGACTGGGAGGAGTGTGAAACAAGTGATAAGCGAATCTATCTATAAAAGAAAATCACGTATTTGTTAATGTGTCTAGCAAACGAAAATTGAGCGGGTCAGAATTAAAATAACATCGTATATTGTTAAATAAAGAATAATGTATATTAAAAAAAAGAAAACTAATAACCCGGTCCTGTTTTCGGGAGAGAACCCCCCCCCCCAGAACAAAGGGGTGGATCTTATGACCATAGAACCTGTTTATTTTCGGTAAAGCGTCATTTCTTCCCTCGCACTTGCTCACGAACGACATATAGAGAAAGAATTTGTGTTTCTGGGTAAGATCGGTTTCAATAAATACACAAGATAAGTGAATCAAAGGAATTAACTTAATGGACGAAATACCATGAAATGGCTAGAGTTAAGGTTCAGCAACAATAGCTTGTATGATGAGATCAACAGCCTTACACAACCGGCGACCTCATCTGTATGACGACGACGACAACAACGATGATAAATAGCTGAGAAGACGGATGGAAAGAAGAATAGAGTTTGAGCAACGGACAAATTCACTTGACATTTGGACGAATGGATGGACGGAAAGAAAGGAAAAGTTACAGAAATCACCGGTGAATTGATTGACGTATAAAAGCCGACACCACTGAAGAGAAACTGCGTTAATAAATAAAATATACATCCATTATGCAAGAGATTTTTATTAGATTGTTCATCGTTTTTTGCTGCTTTATTTAACAAAATCTTTTTTGGTCGATATTCTGGTTTTTTGGTCGTCTAATTAAATTGGACGAAATCCAGAACAAAGAAAGAAATGAGAACAAGACTCAAATTCAGAATATAATTTGATTATGGAAGAATAAAAATGCAGAAAAACATCGGAAATCACACTATTTTTTTAAATATATAAAACGAATAGTTTCATTTAAACTATATTAAGCTTATATTTATGTATAACACCGATAAAAAAAAAAAAAAAAACGCGTTTATATCTTTACCTCTTCCCAACTCCCTGTCCCTGGGCTGGGAAGTCTTAATAAATATTGTCCTTTTGCTACTCCTCCAAAGCCCTTTTCCGCCATCCATTTACTCCTCAAGTATGTTATGCGTTGTCTTCCTCCACTCCTCTTGTGCTCTATTTGTCTAGTGACTATCAAATTTTCCAAGCATTCCTTTCTCATTATATGACCTAGAGATATCAACTGTTTCATCCTGATGTTAAGTATAACTTTCCTTTTAGTTTCCATTTTCTCCAGAAATTCATCGTTGCTTTCATGTTCGTTCAGTGGTATCCTCAACATCCTTCTGTAGAACCACATTTCTATTGCTTCATGTCTTTTCTTCATCTTTGAGGAGATTGTCCTGCACTCACTGTCATACAGGAGGACAGATATAACAGTTTATCCAGCTTAATTAATTGTATTAATTAGTCAAGACAAGCGTTATTATTTTTGTTACCGAGACGAGCGTTTTATTCTTTGTTCACTCAGACGTAATATAGTGCTTTTCCAAACGTAGCCGAAAGTAAGAGGTACCCAGTGAGGATCGAACTCACTACTCATTCGTAATTGTTCTAGCGAGACAAGATTGCTAAACATTATACCACCTCGAGGTGCCCCATATGATTATTTTCTAAGAGCAGCTTAGATGTGGGACAAGGCCGAAAGTATGGGACAACTAGTGAGGATCCAACTCACTTTTCAGTCGTAACTGATCTAGCGAGACAAGCTTGCTCACCACGCCGAGGTTCGCCTAAAATGATTTTCTAATCGTAAATTAGATGTGGCACAAGGCCGAAACTGGGGACACCAAGAGAGGATCGAACTCACTAACCAGCTGTAATTGATCTAGCGAGACAAGCTTGTTAACCATTACACCGCTTCAAGGTGCCCAGTGATTAGATGTGGCACAAGGCCAAAATAAGGTGAAGATCGAATTCACTTCTCAGACGTGTTGAAAAGAAAAATGCTAACCATTTTCCTACTCTTGAGCAGATTCGAACCCTGATAATTTGATTTCCGAGAAGCAATGTTATCGCTCTTTTCACGTCGATATTTAATTAGGTACAAGTCAAATACAAGTGGAGGATATTTAAAGAAATGCCACCGAAGATTTGCTCTAGAATTTTTCATACGGTCTTTTTCTTAAGATATCCTCGGATATAATCTCTTAGACGAATTGCTTAGAAATCTCAGTTTAATTGCAAACAATATTTAATCCTTTTGCTTTCTCTTTTTCCATCTCTTTCTTCTCTAGATTTGAAAACGGTGCATTTTTATTTTGTTCGAACGATGTCATCTATTCAACTAACTAGGTACAGAATAAAAACTGTTCAGACGCACATTAGAAAATAATTGGACCCGATCTTTGGCTAAAACGGTCGCGAATTTTCTTCACTAAGGCAAGCTATGGTTGTTCAGGCTTCAGTAAAAAAGAATCTATGACTCCATTTTTCAAAGCAAGTAGTTCTTCAAATTATGCATAATTTTATCCAAATCATCTTCCTATGCCTCATTTTTTTTTCACATAACATAGCTAAGCACATTTAGATATATATTGTAAAAGGAATTATCATCAATGTACATACATAAATAAAATGTTAAATATTTGTTTAATATTTGTATCTATTTAGACTATTTACACTTATTTGCATTTGAGATCAATACTTGGCCACAGCAGAGGTGGACAAAAAAGTGGAGAGTTGATTTGCTAAAGGAAATTAACTGAAACTGAGAGAAAAGGTATGGCACGTGGAACTAGAACAAACTACCCACCTCACCCCGTGATCTAAATAAATTGTTCGGTTCAAAATTCCAAAGTATATCACCTGAAGAAGGCCGGAGTGTACAACGGCCAAAATGTTAATCTGACAAAAATGAGAACAACAGTCCAAACTGTGTAAATAGTTACAATACCTCTTCTCCGAAATATAGGCAGATAATATTTCTAAGTTTGAGGGTGCATTCAGCTGCCTTTACTTCTTTCTTTGATAAGAGAAAGTATAAAAAAAAATAATTCTGGCTTTGTCATAACGTTAATGTTAATGTAATTAATACATTGTCTCTTATTTATCAGAGAGAATGATTGGGAGATTGTGAGAGATATCTGAAACATTTATATCTAACCTATGAATTTTAAGAAAACAATGTAAAACAAAATAGTGAAAAATACGATAGAACTTTTAAATCTAGATAGATTAATTAATCCAAAAGAAAGAAAGACTTTATCGGATAATTTTGGATAGATCCAAAACATGGAAAAAGAAAATTAATATCGAGGTGGCGTATGGCAGGGTGTAAAAGAAAGAAAGAAAGAAAGAAAGAAAGAAAGAAAGAAATTGTGTTAGAATGAAACGGAAAGAAATTATGTCACTTTAAAACTTAGGCATAAGTATCAGTTATAATAATTAGCTCATTTGGAATTAGGCCAACAATTAAGATCGAAATTAAGAAATTGGAAAAAGAATTCAGTTTAAAATCAGAAATAATACTAGGGAAAGTGCTGGATATTTGATCGTTTCAATTTCAGATTTAAGAACAAGACAAGCAAATAATAAAAATAATATTAATAATTACGGTAAGTTAATGTTCTGATACACTCAATGTAGCGATTTATCGTAGGCCATGCCTTAGAGAAATACAAAAAAAATGTTCTTGCAATTACAACTCACACCTTACGAAGGGCTTTATCATTATAAAATGCGTGTGTTCTTCGGTTTAAAAATGATCATTGGAGTAGAAAATAAATAACAAATAAATAAATAAATAAATAATAATAATAATAATAATAATAATAATAATGTGCCTGGTATACCCTTATCACACTGGGTATCAGGATGGATATATTGGACCACGAATATTTGTATCTCAGCGTCGCAGTTTTGGCTTGCAGCTTTCTAACTTCACTCAATAATAATAATAATTTAGTGAGTCATGTACCCTAAGGGTGGGGATGACGCGCTGTTTATCACTGATCCTGAGCTAGATTTGAGAGGGAACATTATAACCTTGTGTCGAGGGAGCTGTTGTCATTTCCTTTGTAAATTTGAACGATGTCGGTGGCAACTTGGGAGTCTCGTCTTGATATTCGGGTACGCCTTCAATCGGAGTTTGACTGACGGATTTTTTTTAGCCGAATTAAAAATATTTCTAACAGGGGCGACACCTGCAAAGTTATGCAGTCCTTCTATTAAAACCTACCACCGTATCTCTCACATTTGATTGTGATGAAAGTGCCTGGTATATCCTTATCAGACTACATCTACTGTGATGTATATTAGTTTTTTTTTTTATATATTTGTACCCCAGCATTATTTTTGTGGCGTGTTGCTTTCTATTTTAGTAATAACACTTTTAAAAAAATACCATGTTACTTCAGGACGTAGGCGGCCATTACTCTCAACAGATGACTTTTTGTTAGTATCTACGAATTGCCATGACATTTTAGGAATGAGAATAAAATGTTTTTTTCCGTTGACTTCTCCACGATTATGAATTCAGATATGTATTTTATTTAACAGTTTGCCCTATAAAGGCTAAATAGGTCAGTTAACTATGCTATTTAACCATAGCTTGGTAATAAAAGACGGAATATTTGCTGATTAAGTGTTCTCTTTCTCTCTTTCTCTCTCTCTCTCTCTCTCTCTCTCTCTCTATATATATATATATATATATATATATATAGTATTTATTTATTTTAATTTATCATAGAGACAAAACCATTTAGCTCACTACAAAGATGCAACTTCGTTTCAGTGCATTTCAACTGCACTTCGACTGGTGAGAATCGCAAATGTTTATGAACAATCCTGCTTGTAGGCAAGCCTTATGTGAAACGTCACTTCCTTTTTCCATTTGTCTGAGAAGACAAAAAAATACATAAAGCAAAAAAAATATCGTTCTACTATCGGTATCGAGCCCTCTTTGGATTAATGCTGTGAACGTTGGAAATTATATATTACTATCGTTCTCATAGCATCGGATATATATATATATATATTTCTAATTGCATCTTTACGAATTGACGTTCTTGTTAGCATATTCAAAAAAATAGTGAGTTTTCTGATGTTTTTATCTGCATTTTTATTTTTTCATTATCAATTGTTCATTTAAGAATGAAGTCATAATCACAATTATGCTCACATGATGCCTTTTAACAGGATTTTTTTAAAAAGTATTGCCAAGATTTATGCAAAACGAAACGCAAATTCCCAATCGGAGAATCGTCCTGGTTATGAGGATATCCGCGTCCTGGGTAAGACGATAAACTTCACCCGACAGCAAGGCCTCTGATCAGGAGGTATTGAGGAGCGTTTTATCACCTCTTAATTGCTGGTACTCCCAGGTCCACCCAGACTCGGGGTGGTAGCACCTGTTTGGGTCCCAGCTACGGGCAAATAGTTAACCCCCCAAACTTGGGTCAAAACACTAGGAAAGTGTGAAAATAGGTTTTAATACCAGCAATACATTTTTGTAAAAAAATATTACCAGCGATAAATTTTTGAAAAAAAAATTATTACCAGCAATACATTTTTGAAAAAAAAATATGACCAGCACTACATTTTTGAAAACAGAAATATTACCACTAAGAAAGAAAAAGTCTTGTCGGCATTAAATAACCCATTGAAGTTGATATGCTGTAAACCAAACTAAGCCAATCGGAGAACATAATTCCTGATAGGCATCTTTCTGTTCCAAACCTGAGGATTACCTAAACTTGAAATCTTATGGCTTCTGTCAGATGTCAAGTTTTTATTGAGGTGTAAAAGATTAATTCTCTTGCAGAATTGACTCTTCTTGTTCGCTTATTGAAAGAAATCTTAATGTACTTGCCAAGGTTAACAATAATTGAAAATAGCTTTTTTTAAATAATTATTACTGGCTTTAGTATTTACGTGAGATTGGCTGAACGAAGAGACTACTCATCCATTTTGTCGATGGAAGTGAATGCAGAGATGGATATTTACACTTGTAGCGAAATTCGAAATAGTTTTGCCGATTCTGTTGTCTGTGTTGATACAATGTCACCTCACTTGCATCAGTATTTGTAATACGCGCACAAACACACGATAGAAAAAAATACACGTAATTAACAATGTCCGTGACTTGTTATCTTATTTCGATTTATAACCATGTAACACCTGAAATTCTTAGTTTTAGAAATGCTTTCTTCTGTCATGGTGAGAGATACACGCTCATTACTCTTGGATTGCCATTTCTTTCATCTTAACATCAGTTGTATTTTTTTTGAGTCACTGTTTATCAATGATTTTGGATTATCAGTTTCGTTAGTTACAGTATAAAGCAGCTGAAATTAAATTGAAAAAAGATGCTAGCCAATAAATAATAATAGTTGAAAATACCTCATCTAATAAAAATGCAATATATTACTACTACTAATAAAGCCGAAATAAAGCAAGTGAAATTAAAATGAAAGCAAAGCTATTAAATCGTTCATAAGAATACTTCATCTAATAAAACATCTAGAGGATATTAGCAAAACTAGCACTACTAGGGGAAATAGCATACGTGCTCGGGTACCCCATATTAAACCCGACCTTTTACTACGTAACGTCGCGGTGGGGAGACGAGTAAACACCTACTAATAGTGGGAATAAGAAAAGTGAAATTAAGATGGAAGAAATACTATTCTAAAATGAATAATCCTGGGCAATGCATCATCTAATAAAAATTCCGGGTTATATTACGACTACAAGCCCATGTATGCATAACTTTAAATTAGATATATATTTTTTCAGTATAAAATTAGCTTAGACGTTTTCCTGTTAATAAATATCGTATTGTCATTTACAAAAATGTGGTAACGATTGGCATTGACATGGCATGAATAAAACAAAAAATAATAATATTCTATACCTGATCTCTGGCGTCAGATAAGTATGCAGGTTGATTTATTTAAGAGACAGGATGTAAATTGACATCCTTGCTCAGGATTAGTAATTGGAATTGCTCTTCATCTCAGGTGCTACAGAAAACATTCCCACCCGTCCGTTTGAAAAGGAAGATCTAAATTCTTTTCTAAATTCAGCTATCTATTATGTAATATTTAAAAAATGACATCATTTCCTTTTAGAAGATTGTGTAGCAGCAAGCATGAAATGAGTAGAATTAATCTGCCATAAACTTGCCTCTCCCGTCTGATGTAGAAGAGTCAGTGTTGGAATAAATTGTTCATTGTGGGTTCATTAAAACACCCTTTCCTATACCTCTTGTGTGGGTGGATTTATATTTGTATTTTCAAGCGAGATAATCACTCATCAAGCATAACTAGCATCATTGACTCGAATACAACTCAAAAAAGAAACGGAATACTAATTTCTTCATTGTCTATATAATTCTTCATTGTCTATATAATTCTTCATTGTCTATATAATTTATAAATCACTGTGTAATTGTTGAATTCTTTTATTTCCCCGGGTGGGTACAATGCGGAAGACTTTGAATCAGAATTGAAAAAATGAAAGTTTTGCATGACACATTATTGTAATAATCTAAAACTATAGTGTGCAAACAGTAAGTAATAATTCCACATTCACTACATAGTAATGTGGAAGCCGTACTATAAACGACATTAAAATATATATTTGCCTTTATAAAAACAACATAAAACATCAAATGATGTTCGAAATAGCACTGTATGTAAACTAATAGTGTACATCCAATTTTTATAAATTATATTTTTCCCATAAGGCAACTTGAATTCTTTTATTATATACGTTACATTTAGTGAATCCACGTTTCTAGATAGACGTATATGTGTTTTAAACCGAGCGTGGTAGAGGAAAACGGACTGTTCAAAACACAGAGATGCATACACAAAAAGTGCATCCACGATATATAAAGTATATACAATTA
>CAHIKZ030005400.1:730000-887500 GCA_903632075.3 Acanthosepion pharaonis
ATATATATATATATATATATATATATATATATATAATCCTACCTCAAAAACAAATTTAGTGTGGCCGACAAATTTAAATTGGCCGTTTGTCTTGAAAAGGACCTCCAATCTTTTGTGGACTGGGGCAGGTATTAGCTGGTTAACATTAATGCCTCAAAAACAAAACTGCTCCCTATTACTCACCACATAGAACCATCCCTGCCTCCCATTAGAATGTATGACGCCCAACTCCACGAGACTACCTCTTTGTGACTGTTCGGTCTCACATTGACTGCTGACCTGAGATGGAATGAATACATTGAGTCAATAGCTTCGTCCACCGCTAGGAAATTTGGTTCCCTGTGCCGCGCCAGGAGATTTTCTCGCTGGAGTGGATCCTTCAAATCTACAAATCAACCATTAGCCCTTGCATGGAGTATTGCTGCCATATATTGTCTGGAGCCTCTCCTAATTTTCTCAAGGTCCTTGATAAAATCCAAAGACGGATATGCAATGTAATTGGCCCTGATCTGTCATCTCGTCTGCAGCTGCTCTCTCACAGACGTGCCGTTGCCTCCCTCTATCTATTTTACAAATACTATCACGGTAACTGCTCCGATGAGCTGCTTTCGCTAGTTCCCAGACTTCATGAATCTAAGCGTTCAACTAGGCTGGCATCTCTCTCGCACAATTTCACTGTCGAAACTGTTAAATATAGACGTCTCTTCTACTCCAATAGCTTCATGTCTCGCACTTCTCGCCTGTGGAACTCACTTTCATTTTTCTGTTACCTTGATAGCTATAATCTCCAACTATTCAAATGTAACGTCAATCTACGTCTCCAGATACCCTGATCTATCCCCTATACTTCCCTTCATCCTGTCCTCTATCACTCCTATTTGTTCCCGCTTCCCGCCTTGTTTGGGGTTGAATGCTTAACATATATATATATATATATATATATATATATATATATATGTATCTATAAAATAATGTTAAACATAAAAATGTCTTAAAATAACTGTCAGACTTTGTTTATTTCATAATATATATATATATATATATATATATATATATATATATATATATATATATATATATATGTGTGTGTGTGTGTGTGTGTGTGTGTGTGTGTGTTAAAGCAGATAGCACCGGATATGGAAAAATATAAAGAGAAATATACGTGTAGACTTTTCCCTTGCAAGAATTTATTTCAAAGAACATGAAATGTTTTACTAAATTTCATCAAATCGCACTGAAGTGTGTATAACGCAATAACTTTCTTTATTTAAATTTGCATCTTTGAATTTCACCAAAGCTAAAATTTTGTTATAATTCATAAATTACAATTTGAAAAATATCATTTTGTTAAATATTTACATGCGGAAAGTGAAATCGGCGTGCCTGATTCAATATCAAGATGTGATCCATCGTATCCACCTTCGCACATATACTCTTGGAAAATATATGAATCCATATCTTCCTCCCAGCTATGGGTTAAATAGCATATCTTACTGGACTATCTAAAATAACTCTGAATTCAAGTGAAATGCCGGTGTTGGAATCAGTGCAACTACTTTCTCGCTTATCCAACTGGCTGGGGATATTTAATAATTAAAAACAAAAATCTCAGACCCGTGGAATCGGCACTTGATATTTTGGTCGGTGAGGGTGATTTTGTTAAATAATAGCTGCTTTCATTCAGAACCAATAACAATACATTTTTCCAGTCACAAGATTTTTTTTTTTTCATAAAATTATCTGAAAGCATTTCTATGGTAAAATTATTTGAAATATCTCCCTGTAATAAAATCATTAGCAATTCATTCACTTAAGGCCCATATTCTACTTACCCTGTCGTTAAATATTACTTTAACTCTTGACCACTGACGATCACTTTATATGATTGCCTATGCATAGCACACTAATTTAGTGCTGAAATTTGAACAGACAATTTTAGTTAAAACATTGAAAAGTCGGTATTTAATAAACAATTTCCTCATCCGTACTAACAGAAACCTTTAAATGGTAAGGGCAGAAACGTAACTAGGGGGAAAGTAATGATAAAGTCAGTGAGCAACGGTAATATATATATATATATATATTTTTTTTTTTTGAAAAACTCGTATTTGCTTTCCCTGTTGACATTTTTGTGACGAAAATACAAGCGTGAATATTTTTTCATTAATCCCCGAGCACTGCAAGTTGTTGTGCTATTTTCGATCAGCGCGAAAGACCATTTTGCTGTAATTCATCCTTAAACAGTAAACGTGACATCATCGATTACAGAAACAACTCGTTCTAAATAAGTTCTTCTGACAACTTCAAGAACGATAAACATATAACTATTCCCCCGTGTCAATATGTACACACACACATATATATATATATATATATATATATATATATATATATATGTGTGTGTGTGTGTGTGTATGTATATCTGTATATTTAAATCTCACGTGGATGAAGAATTCGATTTTGAACAATGGTCCCGAAAGTGATCGATATCAGCACCAAGGAGTCGATAGGACTCTCTACGCTGTAAATAAATCCCTGTGTGGATAAAAGGAGATTGATAAATTCAAAGAAATTAAAAAGGTGTATGTAGATAAATCATAGGGACTTAGGATTAAATATAACTAATTTCCAATAAAATATCAGCATCCTTGCTACTGATAATCAAACACACCAAATTAAATTTGTTATTACATATATTATTTTTGAAGTTTTCGAAATGTCATTATTATTAGTAGTAGTAGTAGAATCACTATTATTAGTAGTAATATTAGCAGTATTCGAATAAATACGTTTCATATAAGAATATTAATAGAAATTGAAAAAGAAATAACAAAACGTAATGCTAAATCTGATAATGAAGAAAAAGAATAGAGGAGCATTATTGATATTTTTTGCACCTGCCTGTGGTTCGATGACGATCAAAGATTCAATGAAGAGGTCGATGGTCTTAAATTTACAGAGACCCCTGATTTCAACGATACACTGAAATCGACAATTGAAAATAGTAGGAATATTTTTTTTTGAATATGAATCTCGCCAACATTTCTGATGTTTTTTTTCTTTTTCTGGAGTTTCTGATGTCTTAGTTATTTCCATGCTATGCGACTGTGTCAAATTTGTCTCCGTTTATTTGTGCCTCGTCATTTGTCAGCTTGCAAACATGTGCTGAACCGGTCAGCCGGCCACCGTCGTGACAATCGGGCTGTGGCCAACGACTTAACTATTCTCTCTCCCGTCGGTTGAGATATCAGGGTGGCAGTAGCCGAAACGGCAAAGTTTTTACAAGGAACGACAGAAACACATTTATCCGTAGTTTTGTTTTAGGAGAAAAGGATCCAAGATTCTGAGTAAGTATTTGCAGAATCGATTCCATTCAGATATATCGGAATGTGTCTTTGGTTTGGGATCTATAAAATGCCTGCAGCTTTTTTTAAATTTTTTATTGTGTGTGTATGTTTGTGTCTTTCTGTTTATTTGTCTAGCTATCTTGGAACATGCGCAGTTCATTTGATTTCGAAAGTTTGTCAATTTCTCATAAAAAAATAACAAGTGAATAACAGAATGAATTATGAATTATTTCAGCTCATGAATTTTAATTTCTATGTGTTTGAGGTCGCGTAAATAAATGCTAGTTTTCGAGATGAGGTAAATAACTGAAAAATTACCAACTCACACATTTGCGGCAGCATACAGACATTCTACCGTCAATCCATATGCAAACATACATACACACACACACACACACATATATATATATATATATATATATATATATATATATATATATATAGGTAGGTAGATAGATATATATAGATATTATTTTTTAAATTCCTTATATTTCTTGGGAGGGTGTCTAATACAAAATGTGAAGTGTATGCAGTTTGGCGTGGTGTTATGATCGTTTAAAGTAGACATGTTACAGTATGATACACATATTATACACACACACACATACATAAACACACACTCATGTATTCACATTAACAGACACATATACCCACACAAACACATACAAAAACATATTACACATGCGCACACACAAACATACATACATATACATATATATATATGTGTGTGTGTGTGTGTGTGTGTGTGTGTGTGTGTGTGTGTGTGTGTGTGTGTGTGTGTATGTAAGTGGATATTGAAGTCAACAGCCAACGATGATAATCTGGCCTGAACATTGAGTTTAGACATGAAACTGACTGTCGCCGCTGGGTGTTGACATCAATGCCCATGTTATATTTCTACGCATTAATATTGCACACTTCCTAACCTTCTAATATATCATATCTATATATAATATATATATATATATATATATATATATATATATATATATATATATATATAGACTTTTTCCTTACTTCTTGCAATATTTCTCTATATCTATTTGCCTCTTGTAGGCACACGCACGCACACTTGCATACATATGTATGTATGTATGTATGTATGTATATTTATATATTTATATATATATATAGAGAGAGAGAGAGAAAGAGAGAGTATTATGCATACATAAATTTAATGTTATACAGGAAATATTAATTTTTTTAAATATTTACCTTTTATTTATAAACGAAGACATATATTAGATGTATGACGAGAAATTGCATAGATTAATATTTGATAATTGTACGTCTCGGAGATGACGCAACAGGACTTCTAGATTGAAAATCATTGAACGTATGCTTGATTCTTTCCACTGCAGAGAAACATGGTTTCCCAGAAAAGAAATGTTTTGCATTCAGATTTTAAATTAGTTATATAGCAAAAGCGTATATCAACAGATTAGTAAAACGTAGCATGTAGAAAGTGAATGCGTTAGATAAACATATAGATATGAAACGATACAGAAAGGCCTACACATGTTAAGAAAGAGATACATAATTTGATTAGAAAATTATCTTACGTGAAAGTTTTCTTTCGTTAAAAAGGCTTATCAACGTTTTTCATTTACCAAAATCTTTCTTTCATTTTTCTCCTTTTCATGGATACTTTGACAACTGTGCGATAGTGATGCTAATGTGCAGTAAAAGTAATAATAATTGCAAGTAAAGGATAACAAATATTTTATATTCTAATAACAGTAAGTACAAAGACAACAGATGAAAAATATATGTCGAAATATTAATGATGTTAAAAATGATAGGGAATTATAGAAAAACAGAAAAAATATCAGAGTTGTTGGTTATGTGCTTCTGAAGAACGATGCACGTTAATTTACAACGAAGGAGACTGGATGCATTTGGATAAATTAGAAATCGGAGAAGAACGTTGATAGTTGAATGCTACCAATGTTTGTAACTTCAATTATCGTAGAAAAAGAACTGGATATCCGAGGAGGCATTTTTTTTCACTCAGTCTGTAGCAATGGTGTGGACATAGAATAATAATAATAATAATAATAATAATAAAATCAAAATCTAAAAAAATGTATGTTGTAGTTGGAGCCCTAGGATTGGTTGTAAAAGATTCCAGTAGACAAATTGAAGCCCATGCCTCAAAGAAATACAAAAAATTCTTCTCACAAGTACATCCCACACTTTACGAAGGTCTTTATCTATGTATATATATATATATATATATATATATATATATATATATATATATATATATATATATTTGTCATGATGCCATTTTCTAACCTTAGCTCTCTGGCGGGACCCGGAAAAAAATGTACAAGCCAGAAATCAAAGGAAAAGCAATAATAATAATAATAATAATAATAATAAATATCAACAATACTAAGAAAAGATCCGAAAACAGTTGCGAAAAGATGAGAATTTGAAATCGGGAAGAAAAAGCTTTGGAAATCTGGGGAAAAATTCTGAAGAGAACGCTCGAGCATTGAGAAAACCCGCAATGAACTGATATCTGGTGAAAGCCTTCAGGTTTTATCACTATGAAAACAGAATAAATACAAACATAATTATTAATACTAATGATAATAATCGTAAGAAAAAAGTGAGCATGTGATTAGATTTCGCTGTTCGGGCAAACGGCAGAGTCAAGCTTAAAGAAATTGAAAAAATTTCACAAGTACCTTCCCTTTGTCAGAAATTGCGGGATAAGAAATTGACAATCATCTTCGGAATGCTAGGAATGGTCAGAAAGAAACAAGAACAAATATTAAAGGAAACAGAAATCAAGAGAAATTTTGAAACCATTCTGACAACAGTATTAATGGAAACAAGTAGTTTAGTAAGAATTGTAGCGGACTTTTGACTAAACTTGCTGCCACCTAATCTCCATATTAAAGACAACTGTTTTTGTCATTCTAATTACGCAATAATGAGATAAAAAAGAAATGTAAACCACGATATGGAATGAAATTATTTAGAAAACAGGATTTTTGGAAACAGAAGACTACGGAGAAAATTTGCTGAGAAGACTTGCTGTCACTTGATCTCTTCAGACGGACTTCAACACGAATAATAAGGAAGATATCGGGGATTGTATAAGACTTTAAACTATCCACATTATTCGAATTATTGTCCTCATTTTTGTCGCCATATTTATTACAACGTTTCGGCCGTTGTACGCTCCGGCCTTCTTCAGTGTCTGTTTTTATTTCTGAGATGAGGTATTATGTACACTATTTACATTATTCAGACTATTGTCCTTATATTTGTCGCCATATTTATTACAAAGTTTCGGCCGTTGTATACTCCGAACTTCTTCAGATGGATGGAATGTCGAACTGAAACCTTTATTTTGCTCACTGGGGTATACTGTTACACGTACCATGTTTAATGGATGTCAGTTATCAGTTATCTGCTGTTAATTCCCCTCTGCAAGTTCTCCACTGCCTTAACCGGGTATTGAACTCACACTCTTTGGGTCAATGGATTTAACCAACGCCTTTATCCACTCTGTCATGTGTCCTTGAGAAATATATACAGATACTGTATAAGATTTGTTGTCATATGATTTCAAGAGAAACCCCTTACTTACTGGAAATTTAAATATATTTCTTGATAAATTTTTAGAGATAATATGAAGAAAAAAGCAAATTAAAGTGAAGTGATTCTACTCATTGCTTTTATATTTGTACAATGGTGTGCAGATTTTGTCCTTTCCAAAGAAAAATGCACTGCTTCCAAAGGAGAAGTAATTATTTGGAAGTCTTTATTAGAAAGCTGACCAATATTTAGGATTCCTTGCTCGCTCATAATTCTGCATTTGTAGTACGCTAAATGTTCTAATAAGTTTTTTATTAATACATCTTGGAAGACACACACACACGTGCACACACACACACACTGCTCAATAAGGTACATTCTGAAATTATTAGCATGCACATTGGACAAAGCGTGCGTTCTCCTCCATCGAAACAGGAAAAGGTAACTATAAAATAAAATAGTTTCTTCAATGTTTTAATGACACATGTATACACCTCAATAGAGAGAGATAGAGAGATAGAGAGAGAGTGGGAGAGAGATAATGAACAGACTGAGATAGATAGATAATGAAGAGAAATAAATAGATGGATAGATAGATAGATAATGAAGAAAATAGATAGATAGATAGATAGATAGATAGATAGATAGATAGATAGATAGATAGATAGATATTGGTATTGGTACTGATATATGTGTCCTTAAAGCCAAATAGAAACTTTTTTATACTTAACTTTCTGTGTTTCGATAATGTCCGGATTTTTCTGATCGAGCATTATACCAACTTTATCTAAACAGTCACTTTTATGATGGAAGTCTACACGGAATATTAACTAAAATAAATATCTACCGTTATTGACTAAACGTGAATCATTTAAAACTGCTGCTTCTAAAGATTTTATTTACACAATATATCAATGGGAAAATGATATAAATGTTTTTATTTATCAATAATAAATTAATGGAAATGTATGACAAAGTGAATTTTGTTTCATGTGACGCGTTTCGTTCTTTACATCAATTTACAGACCGATGAAATCCTAATGGCGAAAACATTCACACGAAATCGTTTCAGAACTTTTCATATATTTATCTAGCATTATAAACTTTGGGCATTTTATTAACAATTTTGGTTACAAACCCTAATTATACGGCTGAAAATTATACACGGGTAAAGCAGAGCCAGAATATAGTGAAGGAGAAAGTTTATGGCACAAACCTCATGTGATTAAAGGATTTTTTTTTGTTTTGATCTGTTTGTTTTTTTTAATTAATTCGGACGAATTGCTTTATTCATTTGTTTGTGTTAATAGGTTTCAGGAAAAAAAAATAACAAAAAAAAAAAAAACGAAACAAACTTCGGTCTTCCTCAGGTGTAAGATTTAACCTTTAAGAATATTATTAACTACGACAGCTAAATTTTCCAGCAGGCATTTTTAGTAGTAGTAGTAGTAGTAATATTCGTATTATTATTAAAGACCTTCGTCCATAAGTTTTGGTATTTTTTAAATTTTTTTTTGTGTGACATCGCTTAATATAAAATGGTAGTAAGTCATCTCCAGTCTTCATTATTGACCAAGGATCTATTTGTTTTTGCTTATTTGTTTTTTTTTTCTTGCATAATTTGGAAAATTGATTGGAAGTTGTCGCTAGAAACAAGTAACAACAAGTCGCTTCAAATTCACAGTGCGCATAATCATACTCTTGTAAAAATAAACAAACAACAACAACAACAACAAACGCAACTGTTGATTGTATTGTCAAAATTCTTCCCACAATTTTCGCTTTTAGAATTTTGGAGAAAATCTACTAAGGTGAATATTGTGTTCTTTAGATTTTACATCTTCATTTCTCCTGCAAAGTTTTGTTATTTCTTCAAACTGTTTTTCTTTACTTTAAATCTCGGGATTTACTGAAGTCTTCCTACTTTGCTAAAATTTCGTGTTCTTGTTACTGCTGTGGTTAGGGATTGAACTTTTATTATTCATGCTTTTTGTTGCCATTATTCGTATTATTGTGATTATTGACAAGTTTTAATAATAATAATAATAATAATAATAGGTGCGTTTGGAATGATAAAAAAGGGAACATAATAGCGCAATGAAAAAATCCTTGGAAATCCCAGCTTAAGAGAAATACCAAAAATTGTCTTCAATGTACAGCCCACACACTAAGAAGAATTTTGTCCATGTAACGTTAGTGATGTTATAGAAGTTAGAAAAACAAATCATAAAAAGTAGTCATAACAATACACCACTACTTGAATTAGGTCTTCCGCAGTCTTGGTAGGTAGTGTAACTACAGCAGAAACTGAAATATAATGATACTACTACTACTACTACTAATAATAATAATAATATAATATGTTAAAAAAATACAAAACATTATACTCACAAGTCCAGCTCACACATTACGAAGAATTTATCTATGGAAATGTGTTTAGTCTTAGGTTTTTTTGTTTTTTTGTTTTACAAAAGTAATCAATGGCAAATATCATTAAGGGAATTTCTGACCTTAAGTCTATGGTTGGCATCCCCAAGGGAATGTAGACAGAACAGAAATCAAAGCAAAAATTAGTAATAAAACCACATCATATATATTTCAATTATTATTCATATTCTTATTACGTTGTTTCCACATCAGCCGAATTTGGAGGATTTCACTGGAGGTCAAGTGCCAACAAGCCTTCTCAGTTTCACAACACTCTCCTCGTTCTTATATTTGATTTTCATACTGCATTCTTTCTGAATGTTTTCCGTTCATTCTCGAATTTTCTTTTATTCCATCTTTTTTGAAACCGTCTCCTAAGACTTCCGAGAGCGGCAATAATGTTTAAGAAAACTGCCATCTTTTCTTTCGCAATGTATCGTTTTTTTTCGGTTTTACAAACCATTTAATGATTACTTACTACATTGCTGAATTCGCAAAATCTATGAAAAAATTGCCTTTTCTATTATTTATAAGGACGAGCACTACGCTGCTTATATAGTCTGAGTATCAACATCATCAGCAGCAGCATTATGGAAACAAGAATAATATTTATCATCCTAAAATTTTAAGAAATATATTTGTTGGTGTTTAATATACATTCATCAATATATATATATATATATATATATATATATATATATATATATATAAATATATATATATATATATATATAGAGAGAGAGAGAGTTCACTATTTCCATGGCAAGCTTTCGTAAATGGTCACTATTCTTTCGTTCCGAGAGCTTGGGCCTTTCCATTTTGGACACGCCATACTGTTCCCACAGATTGAATTCAACCTACCCATTTTCCCCGTGTTTCAAATATGGCAAAGGAATTTCCACTATAGCATGTATTTTCCAAGACCTGCCTTTTTGTAGAGCACTTGGCTGCTTCCATGAATACCTTGAACTCTTAAATTGAAGTGTCAACCGATATTATTGTTCTTTATTCTCGCCAAAAATTTACCATTTCGACTTGCGCCCTTTCCCTTGAGTGACTCTTGAGCCTTTTACTGGATGAAAATGAGTAAAAACAAAAAGCTAAATAGAAACATTTCGACAATGTGCTAAAATATTATCGACATGACTCCATGTGTCAAATATGTTCAAACTTTGCGGCATTGAAACTGTTCTGTACTCATTTATTCAATAAATATATTTGTACATCATAAAGTGACAGCAAATCTGAAATATTTACTATTCTATCCAAAATATTCTATTATTGGAGTGGTTTCTCATCTTTATCTGCTTTCTACTTAAATAACAAACTCCTTCCAAAGTGATACACTATTGATGCCTGCAATCGCCATCTTTTTATTATAATTTCCATCTGGAGAGATTTTTTCTTTCTTTACAAGTAATGTCTAATCTTCTAGTTTATAGTTTATAAGTATATGATTATTTATTAAAATTACTAATTTATTAATTGTAACATCTGCTTGACACCATTAACATAATAATTGACCTTTCGTTTATATTATATATTGTAATATATATATATATATATATATATATATATATACATACATAAATTCTTTCTTATAAGTTGTTGCTTCTTAGATTCGTATATAATTCTTTTTTGCGAAAATATTCGATGTTGTAATTAATATTGTTATTGATATTGTAATAATTATTACAATATCGCCATTATAATTAATAGTGTAATTTTGGGAACGTATTTCTCTTCTTTCTCTTCTCATTATTATTATTATTATTATTATTATTACTATTATTATCAATGTGCATGTAATCATATAAATCGTAGTTAAGTTTATTTTTATTATATGTGTGTGTGTGCGTTTATATGTAATAGCGAGAGAGTGTCTGTATTTATTTGATCTATATCATGTCAAAAAGAGTTATGCAGAAATGAAGTCAAAAAACTCCAGGGGCCAATAAAATAATCTTTAACTTGCTTGAGAAAATTCTGTAGAAAAATTTTAATCGATTCTGTCAATAGATTCCCTAATTTTGTTCCGAGATCCATACAAAAAAACAGCTCTACGCATACACAAGCCAACATTTATGCACATATATGTTGATAAATATATATATATATAATATGAATTGCTATTCGGATGCGTATATAGCTATTCTTTGTATTCCGCTCGATCCAATATCGGTCTGTCTACTGTTCGGTCTAGTTACGTTCCTAACTAGAAATCATTTTCTATTCGTATGCATCTATCAATGAGCATCTCAAAATGGTTTCATGGTCAGCAATCTTGTCTTGCTGGAACAGTTACGACAGAGTAATGAGTTCGATCCTCACTAGGTGTCCAATACTTTCGACCCTACGCATAAAAATCACCGTATACATCTATCAAATTTTGAACGAATATATATCCTCTGTTCTTGTCTCTTTCGTTTTCATTTTGTTTACATCTGTCTCAGATTGTCCCGATCTGAGTGTCTGTATTTCAATGTCTGCATATATTTAACGAGTTATTATTCTATTGATTAATCTATTTGCTCAGATCTGATAGTTTCTTACGCCAACTTCGACAGTAATTCGCCAAAAATCACAAATTGAAACTATATATTTTTTTCAGAAGCATTTACATCGTTTCTTTTTTCTCACCATATATGAACAGAAGCGTAAAGGTTATGCATTTTACACACACAGACACACACACACACACACACACACACACACACACATATATATATATATATATATATATATAGAGAGAGAGAGAGAGAGATAGATAGCGCTCCACATCTTCCTAAGAACAAACAGGTAAAAAACATAACCCCACCGCTTCCTAACTATTCTGGTGTTAACAATTCTCTAATGGGTCTAATATGCAGTTTAAGACAAATTTAGTGTGATCAGTTACAACATTTCATGAACAGTCTCGAGGTGCACGTACGCTTTTATTGCCTGCAAGTGTGCATCATTCTCTTTGCATCAGTTCGTGAGTGTATCTTCGTTGTACACCGTATAGGATGCATTTGCTATTTAACCGCAATTTTGCGATGGAATGTAAAATTGCGAACCATCGAATTAATGGAAATTTATGCGCATCTATCTTAGGATATAATAAAAATTTGTTCACTATAACATTCAAAATTAAACACAGAGGGCATCAAAGAAAATTGCTGCTGAATTCAATGTACGCAAACACACGCACACGCACACACGCACATATATATATATATACACACACACACACACATATATATATATATATATATATATAGAGAGAGAGAGATAGAGAGAGAGAGAAAAGAAAGAATAAATAGAGATATGAGTGTATGCCACAGACGAGAATTTCTTTATAACCGAAGAAGATATACAAGCACACATACATATATATGTATATATGGAAGGAAGGGAGAGAGAGAGAGAGAGAGAGAGAAAGAGAGAAAGAGAGAGAGATAGCGAGAAAAAGAGTGGCAGAGATTGAAATAATTCTTAGTTTGTGCCTCAAGCGATCTTTATCCACGAAAACTCTACACACGATGCAGTGTTGATTCCTATATCTACATACCCTGTTTGTTGAATATTGAACCTTCTTCGCCCATAAATATAGCACATTTTAAACAATAGAATTATCTCTCTTACAGAAAAATCACTTAAGTGTGTGTGTGTACCCGTCTCCGTGTTTGTTCATGTATAAGTCTACTATTTTAAGATATTAATGATATTTTGTTAATTCTCAGTATTTATTATTTATTCTTAATGCAAAACTTACATTTAGTGGCTAAACTTGATTGTTTATCCGTCCATGTTTATTAAACTCTGAAACTAAAATCTATTGGCCTAGACATAGAAAGTCTTAATAAAAAAAAAGTGCCTCGGAACAAGCGTCGAACTTGTATACTCTTTAAACACTTAAGAATTTGCTCAGATAAAAAAAAAAAAATACACGAGGCACGTTCACCTTGATTTAGCAGTAGAGCCCGGCGTTTCCCGGGGATGTAACAGTAAGAGATAGATCAAGTATCGACCGAGTGAAAAATAAAATTGACAAAGATTATTGTTTGGTCAAACCCAAACTCAAACAAAAAAATTGTTTTCAATCGTTATGAGTCTACCGATTGAATAGAATTTTATTATAAACAATTGTATTGTAAATGTAATTTTTAAAGCATTCTGAATGTAAAAATAAAGAAAAAAGTGCGCAAGACAATAAGAAACACTACCTGCCAAAAAAAGTGAAGTTTTGTTGAAATCGGTTGAAAAATGTAGGAAATCCGATCCCATATATAAACGAACACACACACACACACACACGCACAAACACACAAACAACCTGGGTTTTATAATAAGTATAACCTGGGTTTTATAATAAGTATAACTCGATATGAGTTGTCCCCCTTTCATTCTTGCGACAGCGATGCCTCTTAATCATGTTTTCAAATTGATTTCGGGCAAAAACAATTGTGTTTTTTTTTTCAATTTTTGGCGCTGTCAGAACCACCGCAAGGGAATTCTGCGTAGTTCTGTGAAGTTTTGTTGAAATCGGTTGAAAAATGTAGGAAATCCGATCCAATATATAAACGAACAGACACACACACAACCTGGGTTTTATAATAAGTATATGATTAAGACGTTCGAACTCTAGGCTGATAATAAAGTCCATATCCAAAGGTAACTCTCTGTCTGAAGCTTAAACGCAATTGTCAATCCATTTCTGTCCCTGATATTGGTCACGTGAGTGTGTAGTCATGTGTGTGCGCGCGCGTGTGTGTGTGTGTGTGTGTGTGTGGCTCTGGGTGTGTTTTTGCACGCGCACACACGTAGAATGTTTTCGTATCATATCTCAAAAAAGAAAGAGGATTTGAGAAAGTGAAGAAGAAATCTCGAATTAATATGTAAAATAACTGGTTTTGCAGAAAGCACATTATGTAGATCGTTATATTGAAAGACGTTCTTGTGTGTCAGTGGCTTCTTAATCATGTTCAATCATATCTGATTGTCACACGATTATGATCATTTTTTGTCTATGTCGTATATATTTCCCTTATGGCTGTTTTAGTCAGAAGAGATGGAACTAGAAATATTAAATTGTTTTTGCCACCTTTGATAACTCTTTTATTCTCGCCATTTTTATTCAACAATTCTGTTTTCCGCTCTCTCTCTCTCTCTCTCATCCTTTTTCCCCCGACACTAACTCTGATTTATATTTTACTTATCTTCTATCCGGGTGTTACGTTAATATTATTATTTCTATACATTCCAGTTCAAATAATTTCATTTA
Organism: Acanthosepion pharaonis; assembly: GCA_903632075.3. Classification (NCBI taxonomy): domain Eukaryota; kingdom Metazoa; phylum Mollusca; class Cephalopoda; order Sepiida; family Sepiidae; genus Acanthosepion; species Acanthosepion pharaonis. The sequence goes on from CAHIKZ030005400.1 coordinate 744,596, forward strand.
TCAATATCGATCACTCTTAATATCGATCTGCCTCTATTAGTCAATAAATAAAACTTCTTTTCTCTCTTGTCTACTCTCTTTCTCTTTTCGTCTCCTTGGTCATGAACAGCACTCTCTATTTATCGTTCAATCGATATATGTCTTCATCGACCTATCAAGTTATATATACTATTCAATAATCCATCCACTGAACATTTATGTCTTTCTTTCACTCCACAAACCTACATACACAAGTATATATATTTATGCTCAGAAAAGATGGAAATTATAAGAACACAAGAAAAATTAAAAAACAAAACAAACTTAACCGCAGTACATTGTCAGGCGTTTTAAATGAAATAAATATATATATTCCAAAAAAATTTCGATTGAAGATGGAACGGAGCTTAGTACTTTAATTCAATTTAATTCAAATAATTATATTGAAGTTTTTCGGCTCTTGTTTTGAAACATGACAACTCTTATGTAGCGTGTTGGAATCATATTTTTAAATAAGTAAGTATATTTATGCTCTACTTTTGTATCGAGCACTATTTTTTTTAAAAATAATAACAAAAATACTAAAGAACTTTGGATTATTTACTTAACGAGTTCTTTCATATTTTCTATATATTTTCACACACACACACACACACACACACATATATATATATATATATATATATATATATATATATATATATATATGAAAGGGAACATTGAAGTCAACACTTAGAAGTGACAGGCTGTTCAATGCTAGACGCAATCGTCATAACACGAGATCGTGGTCTGACGATTGCATCTAGCATGAAACAGACTGTCGCCTCTAAGTGTTGACATCTATGTTCACTTTTATATTTACACAGGCTCTATCGCTGATATTTAGCACTAAATAAATATAGCACACCTTAAGACCATATATATATATATATATATACTGGATGCTCGCGTCGATTTCGACCTATGAGTGTTAAGCAAGTCATTTTCCTAGAAACCAACATGCAGACTATATGCACAAACCATTTGATTATAGTAGGGAAGGATCTGTGGAGAATTAACCAAACCGAATAGAGAGATCTGGTGTACCGTGTGCCATAATGTGCCCAAACGATACTCCGCAAGTTTTGAATTCACAGTTGTCCTTCGCCTAGACCAGTAGCCATCCAAGGCTATAGAACCCAGTCTGTCCTAGTATTTACACATAGAAATAGAGGATTCATACCTCTCCCAAGGTTATTTGGACGTAAGTGAATGTAATGGATTTAACTGAAATTCGAACTCGGCTCTACGATTCTCAATCCGAGCAGCTATCCATTACACTACCGCGCGCGCGTGTGTGAGTGTGTGTGTGAGTGTGTGTGTGTGTGTGTGTGTGTGTGAGATCTATACGTGGGGATCCGGTAACATCATGACTCAGCAGTCTCCTTCTCCTTTAATATTCCGAAATGTTTTAGGTAAGTGATATTCGGATGTTGTTATTTCAATCTTCATCAAAGTTTATCATTTCTGATCGTTCCCATCACTGTTCAATAACGTTGGAAAAAGTCGCAAATAAAGCATTTCATTATGTCTATGTTCAAATAACATTTTAAGTATCGAATCCGTAATAAAAGTCCGAACAAATCTATAAAACACATTTTCATTCAACGTAAAAGATTACAATACACTTTCGTTGGCCAAAAGTTGGTTTTAATGTATTAAAAGAAAAAAAAAATAGAAAGTACAAATATGCAGGTACATGAAATAGTATAAAATTTTAAATGATATTCAGTGAATTTATCTCATGGAAATATGCGTTAATTCTTTAAGAGTAAAAAAAAATGGCGATACTGAAAATGTTGATTAAGTTAGAGGAATTTAGAGATTTTTGGCCTAAATTTGTGAGATGGGGTGTTATAAATTATAAATTATACTATTCACCTTATGAATATTGTCGTCATCTTTGAGATGTTTACAACAGCTTTTCGACACAACAGCCAAAACGTTGTGACAACAATAGTCCGAATATAAAGTAGTTTAAATTAGAGGCCATGCTTAACATAAAAATAGGTACTGAAAAAAAATTAAAAAGTTGATTTGATACAATTCCAATATTTTTTAATGTGAAATATTTAAAATGAGTTGTAACTACTATTACAAACCAGTCTGTATTTATGTTACAATTAAATACATAATACGTACATATATATATATATATATATATATATATATATATATATATATATATATATATATTTATTTATCGAGAGAGAGAGACAGAAAGAGACTGTATGCGTGTGCACAAGCGGATGCGCGTGCGTGGTTAATCTTCAAAATGCATACTAAATGTATATATATATATATATATATATATATATATATATATATATATATATATATATACACACACACACATACACACGGATACACATGTGTGTGGGTGAGTTATGAATGTGTACGTGTGTAGAATAACACTTAGCTCAGCACACCGTCAAAATGATTTTCTGATGTTATGTAATTGATTTTTAAACTGTATCAAGTAATCTACATATATCTAATAATGTAAACCTTTCAGAAATATATATATATATATATATATATATATATATATATAGATAGATAGATATGCCATAATAGACGAAAGAAAATACACAATGTGAATAAACATATCACCACGCTCTCTCTCTCTATCGCTCTCACACATACATGAATATATATATATATATATATGCATATATATATATATGCATATATATATTTGTATAAATCTACAAGCATGTATACGCATAATCGTATAAAATATATAATTAATGTTATAAAATCTAAGTAAAAGACCTTTGTGTAAAATTTAACAAGTATTTTAAGCGATGTATTTATGTTGAAGAGAATCTATATAATTAAAAAGTAACGCGTGCAAATGAGACAGAAATGTGTGTAGCTAAAGAATCCAATCGAATCTGGGGTTAGGCCAGGTGAATGGGCCAGGCACGGTCGGCCGTTGAATCACAAGGAAGCACCAAACTGATTTCTGCAGAAACTATGTGTGGTAGAAAGAAAAAAAAAGCAATAAAACAACTAAAGGAATGAAATAAATAAAAGAAGATTAAAAAAAAAGGTTAAAAAATAAAGATGAGAGCAAAAATCGAAAAAAAAAAAAGAAACAGAGTTGGTGTAAATGAAGACAAAAATCTGCAGGAAGCGAATGAAATAATGATGAAGGAAGGAAGGAGTTAATGCATGAGGGAAGAATGAAAAGTTGTAAACGGACGAAATCAACGGTGGTTTCGATCGATAGGGAGACAAACTGTAATTGAAGAGTCGTGTGCTTTCCGAACATGGCCGACTTTGTGTAGTTTTCTCTTCGCTTCGACAATTGCAATTCGGATTTGTGTGAACACTTGAGCCCTGTACGAACGCTAATGTGTGTCATTGTTTATTAGTGCAAGTTGTTTCGTGTATTTGACAGAATTAAGACTTAGATAGATAGATAGATAGATAGATATGTTTAAAGTTAAATAGATATGTCGATGGATCGGTAGTTATAAATACTCTGAGAGAATGAGATACAAACACACACACAGTTTGAGAAAGAGACATAGATAGATAGATAGATAGATAGATAGATAGATAGATAGATAGATATGAACAGACTGACACAGATACAAATGGGATATATGAATATCCGCACACACAGGCACAGACACAGACACACATACATCCACACACACACACACACACACATACATCCACACACACACGCGCACACACACAAACACATCCACACACACACGCACACACATCCACACACACACACGCACACACACACATACATCCACACACACGCACACACACACATACATCCACACACACACACACAAACACACATATATATATATATATATATATATATTTGTGGCTTTGTATTATTACTTAAACGTTAGTTTTAATGGATACTCGTATTCGAGTAGACGCTTCATTTATTTATTGTACACTACATAAGTCTACCGGCCTGAAATTTTATTAGAGAAAAATATGCGCTCATTGGAGAATGCATATTTTTTTCTTTAATAAGTTATATCGACAATTCAGGCGAGTAGACGATAATAAATGAATATTCAGTTTCATAAAAAAACGCAGTGTCTACTCAAATACGAGTATACAGTAAAAATATTGTTGAAGTAAAAGCTATCAAATTAATAAATAAAAATTCATCGCAATATTTAGAAATGTGTATGTATATATATATATATATATATATATATATATATATATATATATATGATAGATCCATGTGTATGTGTGTGTATATATATATATATATATATATATATATGTATATATATAGACATATATATATATATATATATATATATATATATACTTATATATATATATATATACATATGTGTGTGTGTGGTTGTATAATTGTGTGTGTGCGTAAATATATAGAAAAATAGGAAAGAACAGGTTAGGTAAATAATCCGAGGTTCTTTAGCATTTTATTTTTTATTTTTAAAATAACTCTTCTCAGTAAAAAAGTCGAGGCTAAATTATAATTATTTTTATAATTATTCTTTTAAATATATGAGATATATATATATATATATATATATATATATATATATATATATATATATATATATATATGGGGTTGTTCGAAGAGTAGGATCGAGTTAATTTTAGCCACATGTTCCTCTATACTTTCCCGCATTTATCTCTACCTGTCGAATGACCAACGAGGCCAACGGCAAATGCATAGCCGTTTCAAACACGTAGTAATGTATTTGCATAAACATTTGAAACCTTCCTTTTCATAATAATGTCTCACGTATATTAATACGATTCTCACTTTTAATGTGTCCAGTTTTCATTAAGTTTTTGGGTTGCCTTTTCTATTTGCTGGCGTCAAAAATAGAGATATATGTATTTATAAGTGATAGAAAGGACTAAACAAGGAACACTTTTTATAGCTCTTGAAAACAGTGATAAATGAAAAGTTATGCCATTTGAAATAGCAACAAATATTGCTTTCTCAGTTCTCCCATTCGGTTCATTCAACCTCGCCGACAAATCCTTCACTCTTCTTTTTCATTCCTTGTAAAAATCCATGTTCATATTCAGGAACCTGCATACACATGTACATATACACGTGGAAACACACACACATATGTATGTTTTTCTTTATATATATATATATATATATATATATATATATATATATATATATATATATATGATATTATTATTACAAATTATTGACTAACTTTATGTTCAAGTAGAATATCCTCACAATAATGAAGTACTCTGTGTTCATCTATCCTAACCAACGCGTACTCAGTCTACAAGAAAATATTGCTAAATGTCATCATCTTTGTCGCCATATTTATTACAACGAGTACGCTCCGTCCTTCTTCAGGTGGTTGGAATATCGTACTGAACCCTTTATATCTCCACTGCCTTAACCGGGTATTGAACTCACACTTTTGGGCCCTGTCACTGGATCTAACTAATGCCTTTATCCACTCTGCTATGTGTCCTTGAAGAAGTCCGGAGCGTACAACAGCCGAAACGTAATAATTATGGCGACAAAGTTTAGGACAATAGTCCGAATAATGTAAATAATGTACACAGGGCTTTTGTGTAGAAATATACATACATGCATATATATATATATATATATATATATATATATATATATATATATATATATATATATATATATATATATATATACTATTCTCTCTGTTTTAATGTGAGCCGAATTCAGATTTGTATCATACAAATGTTTGACATACTCATCATTGAATCTCGTCATTTTGACAGGAAAAAAAAACAAAAAAACATACGCACACATACACTCTCTAACGTATATATAATGATGCAAAAACCCAAACACACACTCACACACACGTGTGTATATATACTTGTGTGTATGTATATATTCTTTTATAAATTAATACACATATTGAATTTTAGAATACAATTAATTTAATACATATGTAAACATAGATATCGACGCAAGATGCGCAAGTTTACACACCGTCACTAACAAACACACACACACACACACACACACACACACATATATATATATATATATATATATATATATATATATATATATATATTCGTAGGCATCTATCTGTAGAGATCGCGAGACTGATGCCAAATTAGTATTGTTACACCAAGACAAGTCGAATATCATAGGTCACTGATTCAGTGACAAACACTAATCCTATGTTGCAGTAAAATCTTTGGTTCAGATACTTAATAGATGTTCACCTTTTCTTACCTTTTGCAATAACTACTCAGTATCAAGTATCTTGTTTCCCTTTTTTGTCTATGTGCAAAATATATTATTGTTTTTTTTTTTCTTTTAATTTGCTCCCTGAATCTAATTATGACTTCCTTTCCTGACTCATTATTTACAAAGATTTAGCCTCAGTGTGGCTTCCATTACTTTCTGCTATTCTCTTTGGCCATAGGCGCTTTTACAAAACCATCTCAGCATCGTACGCTTCGCTGCAGGCAAAATGCATACTTTTTATTGAAAGAAATGAAAACGTGTGATTCGTTTCATGGAATTGTAATCGTTTGCTTATATGATAGATGCATATTTGATAAATTATTTAATAAACTTTGTTTTATATTTAAGCAGCAATATTTAATCAATACTTTTGTACACAGCTTTTACAAAAAAACAAAATATACGCTATATAATCAATGGAAAAATCCACGATTATACATAGACACGCGTTTGGCAAATGTGATAATTTAAGAATACGATTCCCAATTTCATAAGAAATATCTATATATTCAGATAGATTTAAAAAAATGTACATACTCCGTTGTAGACCTAAGTGCGGACTCTGCCAACAATTTGCCATAAAATATGCAAGATGATTCTTTTTCTATGTGTTGTGTACTTTCAGGATGTTGGCTGTCATATTTTTCTAGAATTTTCTGACTTTTGTTGTAACACATAGCAAATTTTGGATTTTTGCTATCACTCTTAAACACTATTTTGTCATTCATTTCCACAGGCTCGTTGAGTAGTTTATGTGCTGTTTTCCTCTGTCCTTCATGTCTTCAATAATTCCTGTGTACAAAATATTTCTAGCCCGCTTTCCTCATTATGAGTCCTAGAAATATCACCTCTCTCTTTCTGGTGTTAAATATGTGTTTCTTTTTGCTTCCATTTCGTCTTAAACTTCCTCATTGCTCAATTGTTCAGTCCATGGTATTCTCAGTTTCCTTCTGTAGAAACTCATTTCTATTGCTTCAAGTCTTTTCTTCATCAGCATTCACTGTCATATGGGAGAGCCATATTATATAACAATGAAATAATCCTTTCTTGGTTTCTAACAGAATGTTCCTGTTTCTCAAAATTTTGGTTAGATTTTGGAAATCATCTTTCATTTACCCTTTGAATCTTCTGATTTCGGTATGGCATTTTCTGTCATCTGTTAAAAGACTTCCCAGATATTTTGGTATCTACACTTTGTAATGTGACTGTTTCTTCTACTGCCAACCATACATTCTGCATTCTTCTATAAACATTGGCAAGATAAGAAGCAAAATATTCGCTTTAAGCATGTCACAAGAAAGATTTTAGTAAAAGTGAAAGAATAATAATCATGAAAATAGATAGATCATCAAGAAAACATTTGGAGGTGGAAACTGAGAGAAAATATGCAGAATATTACGTCATGAAATCAAGCATACTACTACATAGAAGCACACATCCTTTAAAATACAAGTTCCAATCAATCTTCCTATGTCTTTTGATGCGGTTCAAAATGAGTACTACGCTAAACATTGTTAATATTACGATAACTTGACTTCGGCAAATATGTGGATATATAAGAGAAAACAGAGAATTTGATAAGAAGTATGTCAGGCAAAAGTATGCGAAATTTGTTCGAGATAATGACAATGTAAGTAGAGAAATCGAAAGACATCATAGCTGAAGTAGAAATCACTTTTCTTTCCTGAATTCTGTTTCTTTCGATTTTATTCAATAGACAATACAAAGCAAACTCTGTTCTTAACATTTTTTTCTGTTCAATCCGCGATCATCGAAACATCGCCTTTCACACTGTAAGCCTTTTTCACTTGAAGCAATTTATGACCTGATCACATAAGGTAGACATTTATCTGGATAATTTAATCGGCACTGGAAAGAGAATGACAGAAGATATTTGTGCGTTTTTGGAGAATCAGTTTAAAATTTAAGCATTCTTTTGTGTTTCTTCGAAATCGAGAAATTGAATTTACACGCGTGGGTGGATATGTCCAGCCTTGTTGTCACCCATTCAAATAGATTCGTATCAGTGACTAACCAGCTGATTTACCAGAAATGATGAAACAACATCACTTATATTTATTTACAAGCAAACACACTCACACACACGCACAGACATACACACATATCTTCCATTCTGTCTCTCTTTCTCTCTCTCTCTCATTCTCCACTCTCTCTCTCCTCTCTCTCTCTCTCTCTCTCTCTCTCTCTCTATATATATATATATATATATATATATATATATATATATATATATGATGACATCACTACAACAAAGACATTTTGTTTCAACACTCCTAGTGTCTTATCAAGTCATGGTGCTGACTGCGATATATATATATATATATATATATATATATATATATATATATATATATATATATATATATATATATATGTGTATAGGCGCATATCATGCGAATTTTCAAAACCTAATTTTGAAGCTAATTTCACTAAAGTACATGGATATATAGTTTGGTAACCGGCGTAGGGTATGATGCAACTCCTTTAAAATTAGCTTTAAAATTAGGTCTAAGTCGCATGATACGTGAGTGAATATATATATATATATATATATATATATATATAGATAAGCAACAGAGAGAGAGAGAGAGAGAGTGATAGAAAGAGAGGGGTTAAGTTTGGTATTGTTTGGCGTAGATCCAGAATACAGGAACAACTTATGAAGATCAAATCTACAAATGAAATAGCTGGCGGGCCTAGCTGCAAAACATCGCTCTAGATTTGCACTCAAGTGATTTAACAAACAACTAAGTTGTGCACAGAATGAAATATAGGGTCTAAAAATAAATGCATTGATATATATTTTTTAAATGTCAGTGTGCGTTGGCGTGACTGATCAACCATAAGAAATTTAATACCGAACAAGCGCAACTAAATTAATATGTATAGTAAAGCCATTAATATATTCACAGAAAGTTTAATTTACAGATTATCTGATATTTAAAAATTATGATGTCTCTCTCAGTGTTGCTGTTTCCTTTTCGCGCATAAACATAATCTCTCTCTCTCTCTCTAGAGAGAGACAGAGACAGAGACAGAGAGAGAGAGAGAGAAGGCACGGTGGAGTAATGGATAGCGGCTTGGATTGCAGAGCCGAGTTCGAATTACAGTCGAATGTGTTACATTCACTTACGTGTTAATACCTTTGGGAAAGGTATGAATCCTCTTCTTCTCCCTGCAGCAATGGGTAAATAACAGGATAGACTGGGTTCTATAGCCTTGGATGGCAACTGGTCTAGGAGAAGGACAACTCTGAATTCAAAACCTGCGGAGGGTCGTTTGGGGACCTTGTGGCACGTAGTGCACCAGGTCTCTGTATTCGTCCGTTCAAAAAGTCTGGATGGTCCTGCACGAAACCTTCACCACTATAATCAAATTTCATGGGCTGTTGTCGGTTTCCTGGAAACTGATCCGCTTGACCCTCGCACGTCGAATACGACGACGATATATATATATATATATATATATATATATATATATATATATATATATATATATATATATATATATGAGGGGCGCTGAATTAATTGTTGTCTAATGTATGCATAAGTGAAAATAAAAATTTAAAAGATGTAATTGACAAAATTACATAAAAAATATATTGAAAAACTAAAGAGTAAATCTATTCAATTAATTCGCCAATTACTTCAACCACGGCCTACAGACGACTTTGGAATCTACTACAACACTTCTGGGGTCCTTCCTTTTTTAATTTGGTGAATGATGCCATAATCCTTGCCTTCAGTTCATCTTTGGTTTTACAACAAATTTTGTTGGTCTCTCGCATAACAATCAAGCAGGAGGAAGTCCGAGGAGTTAATTGCCCGGATGTAAGGGTAGTGTGGTTACAGAAATTTTCTGTCCGCCATGACAGAGTACTCCTGCTTGTGTGAGATGGTGAAGAATCCTCTTGCCATAGGAGCCACCCTCTTGACCCAGGGTAGCGCAACCTCTTCAAGCTACTTGATGTAGGCCCCGTGTTGAGTTTGAGGCTCTCATCAGCAAATACGGATGTTCTTTTCTTATTAGAATTACAAGCGTGAGTTTTCCATGCTGTAGTATCTTCGTAATCACCATTAGACGAATCCAACTCTTTACGAATCCTCTGCACTGTCCTCGGAATGGCACTTAAACACCCTGAAATGTTCGTATTGGATCTTCTGTCACGAATGCCAAACACTACAGCATGCCCTTTCCTAATTTCTGGCGGACTGATTTTCGTCATGGTGATTTTCCCCACAGTGGTTGCCGAAATGAACTTCCAATATATTGGAGTCAACAAATTCAAAAACAAACAAGGGGGCATGCATGTAATTAAAAATATAATATGGGTACAATTTACTCATCCCGCATTCATTCTGTGAGTCTGTATATATATATATATATATATATATATATATATATATATATATATATATATATATATATAAACACTCACAGGGTGTGTCAAATACTTTTACATAATTTGGGTGCGGGTTACTGATATCAAAACAAAGTAAATTGTTCATATAAACATATATTTAATAGGTCATCTTTATAACTCAACACATCAAGTCATGACAATGTTTAATATATTTCGCCCGCTTGCTTCTACACACACATGACCCCGTCGGATCATTGGCTGAAGGACTAATTCAAATACTCCCACAATCTGTTGAATGGTTTCGCAGCCCCCCCATCATGACACGTTGATGAATCGTCCCTGCATTTTTAATGTCTAATCCATAAACCAAATATTTTAGGTGGCCCCACAGATAGAATGCAAATGTTTGGTGAAAATTACAGACCATGGAACAAGTCTTTCCTTTCCTATCCATCTTTAATGGTAGATCTCTGTCAGTGCATCACGAACAATATGACTAAAATGTGCTGAATCCCCATCATGCATGAATGACATGAGTCTTTGTATTAGCAGGGGTACATCCTCTAGCAGGTCTGGATGTACGTTTGAAATAAAGTAGTGAGATCCTGTAAAACGTATTGGAAGAACATATAGATCTTAAAGACAATCACCTGCAATTCCTGCCCATGCATTAATCGTAAATTTGTGCTGATGTCTAGCCTGTATTGTATTATGGGGATTCTGATCCACTCGAGGATCGAGGTTGTGTATTTTTTTTTATTTAATCCTTTTCAAATGTTGTCTAATCCGTAAAGAAGTTGAAGAGACAAATACAGAGCGGATGTATCTTCAACAAAACCATTGGCAAAAGTTCACCCGTGGTGAGTGATCAGGTGGGGAAAGACCCTGCAGACGTTCAAATCATAGGAGCTGCTCTTGAAGTGCCTCCATGCATTATTATATGACGTACAACAGGCTAAGATCATTCGACGCGTGCTGATAACTGAATAATCTTCTACAGCCTCTAGTATGATTTCTTCGTGGTCAGGAGTACAAGAGGATATCGGTCTTACTCGATCCATGGTTTGTGGTGCCACGGATCCTTTCTCAGCGATGGGACGATAAACAACAGCAATTTTTGGATGACTCGACTGTATTCCGTCTGTAAATGCAATATGATACAGCCGTGCAGCCTCGCAGCCATTAATATATGCCCGGCTTGCACACGATTCTGCCATTGTCAAAAGGATTACATACCAGTGAACAGACAAATACACCCGTTAAACGTTGAAGATAGACTAGCCACAAATGTACACAAATGACAAAGGTAATTTTGTCTATATGGCATCATGACGCCATCTACCGGAAATCTTCTTAAACTTACTAAATCAAAGTATTTGCGAACATATGAATATATGAAATGTTGACATTGTTTTGCTGTGAAGAAATCACACCCCAAATTTGTAAAATATTTTTGATACACCTTGAAGAAGGCCTGAGAGCACAACGGCCGGAATGTTGTGATATGGCAGTAAAGATGAGGACAATAGTCCGAATAATTTATATATATATATATATATATATATATATATATATACGTATGGGTAAGCATGCTGACAAAAACACAAAAAATAGACATAGATATAAGAAGACACAGGGGTCATTAAAAGATAAGAATATAGATATCTTTCTCACCATTTCTCGGACCAGTCTTAATTGTATTATTTCACTTCACCCAGAATTCTTTCATTGTCAGTTCAAGAAAGACATTTGGGTCACTAACACACAAAAAACTGAATGTCTAATATCGAAATTATTTAACATCGAAAAACATGAGAAAATTTAATGCCTTTTAATATGTTGAAATATCAACTTTTTGACTGATGAGGGTCGTGAGGCAGGAAACTCGTGTAGCAAAATTGTAGAAAATAAAGCATAATATATATATTTTTTAAAAGTTCACATTACAACCAAAAACGTTTATGGTGTGTCTCTTCTTTTTATTATACACACTTTTATCTCGTTGGAAGTACTATAACCTATTCACCTATATATATATATATATATATATATATATATATATATATATATATATATATATATATATATATGTATATACAAAGTGAGAAAAAATAAAAGGTAGATGCACTTATATAGCGAGTACTGTTTCTATGTTTTATATTATACATATGTATAAAAATGTGATCAACAATACTGTGTATATATATATATATATATATATATATATATATATTTGGAGAGATAATGAGAGGGAGAGAGAAGAGTTTAGATTGGTTTTGCATGTTTTTATACGTCAGCTGTATTAATGTTTTTGTTATCTAATGATCTGCAACTTTTCATAACACTTGATGTCAGGAAACCTGAAAAGGAAACTTTTTGTTTGCTTATGTCATTTGATCATGAAATAAAGAAAGAGATATTGAGTTTTGTAATTATAGGATCTTTTTCTACTTGTTAAGAGGTTTTCCTGCTTTCTTTGTTTTAGTGTAGGCGTAAAATGAGATCCTCTCTTCCTAAGCAGAAAAGGGACTTCGGCAAATACACCATGTATTGTAGATTTTATCCGTACACAATTTTACTAAGTAATGTAATATTCAGAAGACTGAGTGATATCGCTTAAACATAGCGTATTACCTGGAACAGAACATAAATGCAAAACAGGAATCTTGAAAACAAAATGTTTACAGCCATGCCTTAGATTTTTGCTGAATCACGCTGAATTATGTTAACTGATTAACGTCCTGGTATCTTTATATTCATGGCTAATTCAAGAAAGTTTTTCATCTGCTTGCTATTTGTTGATCTTGTGTCTAAATCTAAGAAAATCATACAAAGCATAAATCTACTTCCGTTTGATATTAGATGATTTGACATTACAAAACAATTTTAATAGTATCCAGATGATATTACAGAAGTTTTAACACCGTCTGAATCATTATATTTTCACACTGTTACAAAGTAAGAACATTAGTGATATCTTTTGTGTATTTCATGAGTGTACATTTAATAACGAACTGTTCATTCGGACATCCATTTAAAATATATGATTGTTCCTTGAGATAGTACATGGCTTGTGTATCCAAGTGATCTCATAGGTGAAACCATCTGGAGTTCCAGCTTCAGTAATCCCTACCTATAGTGGCAAGGTCGAGGAGGTGAGACCAGACTGAACCAACTCGCGATGACCCCCAACGGAGGAATAATCAAAGATCTCAACAGCGAAACCGTCGGAAAGGAATACTGTCGAGATGGCGTAGCTAAGGTAGCCCTTGACAGATGAAGTATTCGACAGCCCGATGCAACCAGGTTTCCTTGTCTTCCATTTGGAAAGAGATGAAGACTCATCTGGGCCATTTTCACTCGCGCACAGCTGCCAAAAAAAAAAAAAAAAATTAAATTCATGCGAATGACCTCGTCAAACTCTCTTTGATTCACAACAATTTCGCCACTAGATTGGAGAAAGGGAATGTAGAAAGATGATGGCGATCCCAATGCCTGGATGGGAGCGGGTGATGACGACAATATATATATATATATATATATATATATATATATATATATATATATATATATATATATATACCCCATTTTCATTTATTAAACAGAGTATATAACGTTTATCGGCCTGCGCATTCAATAAATCTTGTAAATGTTATCAAACTTGCGACAAACTTTGGAGAGGAATCTATTGTTCGGTTCATCTTGATTTGCTGCTCGTCCACACAGATCCTCACAGTGATTAAGACACTTATTTGTTTAAAAAGCCATATCCACTTCATCCTCATTATTTTTCTCGAAGCCATGTATTTGTCTTCGAAAAATAAACCCATTACATCTTTAGAAATAGATAGATAGATAGATAGATAGATGGGCAGAAAATAAAAAAAAAGATAGAGTGATAAGAAAAAATGATAACTAATGGAGATATATAAAGAGAGTGACGACAGGGAAAAACGAAAAGCACAGAGGGAAAAGAAACTGAAATAATACAGGATATAGAAATAATATAAAATTTTCTACAACTGCACTGAGATAGACAGATAGACAGACTGACAGATAGATATTTTTATTATTTTCTACTTCGTCGCTGTCAATGAAATTAGTAAATATAAGAAAAATTTCCTCGATACCAGTCTGAAAATTACTCGACTATTCCAAAATTCATTCTGATCCACTATCTTGTTTTATTGAAAAAACAATTTTCCTTCACATCAGATTCTTAACGAAATTAGAATTACCTTTATAGATAGTGAATATCCCAATGTAAATATCAGGTATATATATATATATATATATATATATATATATATATATATGACTTGCATAAACTGATGCATCCTAAAGGCAAAGCACTTATCCTACAGCAAATGATACACCCCATATTTAGCGAAAAATATGTTGTAAGATTATATATATATATAGCGAATGGGTAGGATAAATATGTACATACAGGCACAAATAATTGCAAGTAGGTACGTATATTTATTCCTCAGGTGTTATATGTAATAAATACTGTGCTCAATATTATGACACAGAGGTAGAAATATATATGTGTGAATATACATAATCTGTTTCATGAAATTTTATCGACGTTTTATATATATATATTAATTATTTTGCTCTGTCTTAGAATTGTTCTTTGATATTTATACTCTTGGAAATTCCATAATGTTTACCATTTCAAAAATATATATATATATATATATATATATATATATATATATATATATATATTCATTTTGAATAATGTCTATTTTAATTTTAATCCTTCACATTCACAGATCACCTTCTTAATGTTGCTATTAAACTCATGTGTGTGTTTTATTTTAAACACACACACACACACACACACACACACATATATATATATATATATATATATATATATATATATATATATATATATATATATATATTGGATACTGGCGGAAATAAAACTGCTCCTGTTTCAATGTGTTTCAATTTACACAAAATAACCATTCTTGTAATTTATGTATATCAAAATACTTGATTATATATATTTATCAATACCTGCACAAATCGAAAAATATGATGTGTATAAAAAATACTCATATCACATTTATTCATTGTATCTCCATTGGGGATGTTGCGCTAACATCCCAGATGGAGATACAATGAATATGCATTGTACAAACAATATCACTCCTCTGATATATTATTTTACAATATATTATTCTACAATATTTGTCACACCTATAGAAATTTAACTATAATTATTGGCATGCAAAATGGATGCATAAGTATCGTTCCATTATAAACCATTCATGTAAACTGGGAAACAGCTCTAGTGCCAGCTCTGAAAATATATTTATATCTTGAAAAACATTTTCAGTTTCATAGGTATCATATTGGCAATCATTTTCTTGTTGGAATAAAACATAACCTTGCTGTTGTCAAAAGATCAGCGAAATGAGTTTATCAATACTCTGGATGTAAAATGTTTCCTTCCACAGATACCAAAGACGAGTGACCATTTTATCTTATAACATCCTACACGTTTTTGCTTGTGTGCCACGAAATTTCCTTAAACCTCAAGCCTAGCACACAATAACCCAGCAAATGTCATCAATTATATGAAAGCATCAGTGAATCTTTATTCCCGCAGGTTTTCTACTTCTGAAACCATTAGAATTATGAATGAGAGGATTGTAGCGTAAATAGAAAGCTACCTAGATGAAGGCATGCCTCTAGTGTTGATCGAAAGAAACGGTACGTAAAAATGCAGGGTTGACACAGCCACTGATGACACTCTCACGTTTACTCTTGACATGGAAGATCTTTCAGACTGTAATGTATCTTTGAAGATCGTCAAAACCTATCAAAATACAAGTATCTTGAAGTGAAAATCTCAAAATTTTGGCACATGAGGACGTCTATAATTTCATTTGTATTTAGAACCCTCGGTTTGATTGGAAAAGCTTCCGGTATTCATTGAAGTTGTCCTGCCAGCTCATGACAAGAAATACAAAAGATTTTCCTCACAAGTATCTCTCACACCTTACGAAAGGCTCTGTCTATATTAAACATATAAGATCTTAAGTTGTTTATTATCAATAGAAAATATAATGACGCCATTTCTGACCTTAGATCTCTGAGAGAAACGAGGAAGGAAATAAGTATAAACCAGAAATCTAATTTTGTTTCTTTCTGGGGTGAATGATGAGTCCACCAAAGTGAGTTGGATGTCGCATCTAGAGACTTGAGAAAAGTCACAGAGATCAGCACCTAAGTAGATTGGGTTACCCAACGTGAAGGTACTTCTCTCAGAATTCCAGCTGCGTATTTTGGGTGCTACTCTCATCAAAACCTGTCTCCATACCGTACACATTTGGCTGTAATGCATGCGCCTGGGGTCTAAACGTATTAGACAAGACTTCATTATGTCTCTATTGTATTTCGTATTTTTATAATCCAGCATTTGTTTTGGTGGCTTACAGCTATCTCAAGGAAGAATCATAACATACACCGACTTCTAAAAAATGTAATAATAACAAAAGTGTCTATAATAATTATTTGTAATAGCAGAAAAAGTAACAGAATCAGTGTTTGCTGTAGTAAAAATATTCGTATTATATTCAAAATTCGCCTGTTAAGATTGATCTATAGATATCGATTTACGTTCCACTCGTGTTTCTCTTTAGTAGACACTTTGCAATAAAAAAATAATGATTTATCGATCAAATATCAAATATGCAGGCCCCATCCCCACAAAATATCTCGGCACACAATGACCTTCGATAAAATGAACACCACTGCCTGAAATCACTTAGCAAACATTTGATTCCAGTTATTCGACACGCGTTAATATCTAACATTGACATAATATCTTTGATTAACAAGCATATTGTGAAAGCCATTGCTGCTGGTGAAATGGTGAGACTAGTTACTATAGCGTTACCCGTGAAATAGAAAATCCTATCTTAGATGAGTGTGTCGAAATAGTTCTTTTCTAACAAAACACGATATGCAAGCGATTTAGCTGCTATGAACTGATGCAAGTGCATTACGTATGTTATCGGTTTTGCAAGGTTTGAGAAATGGAGGTAAATATTTAAGAAAGTAATGGTATATAACAAAGCCATTTCAATAATTTCCCATTAACTCAACAAGAATCAGTTTTAAAACAAAGAGGCTTTATATATGTGCTAATAGTAAAAGTTATTAATAGTAAAACCTAATTTGTAAAAAGAACCTCGGATAGCACAACTTGTAGATATATCAAAACAAATCGGCACCCGAGGAATAAATTGGAAATATAAAAGAAAGAACTAATAATATCAGAAGCAAGGCGAAACAAATCGTCTTTAATCCAAAAAAAAAAAAAAAAACCCAAGCGAATAGCAAAACTAAAACGTAGAGTAATCAATACGCTAAATAGAGTGGGGATAATTAATTAGTTACTAGTACTATACACACACATGCACACACACAGAGACAGACAGACAGACAGACACACACACACACACACACACACACACACACACACACACATATATATATATATATATATATATATATATATATATATATATATATATATATATACAAAACAGAACGCTGATCTGTATAAAATTTCAGTTGTCTGTTTGAATTAGTTGGGTTCTTATGTCCATCGTCTTTTGTGTTAAATTGTTATAATGTTAATTATGTTTAAATGAAAATGTCCATGAAGATGGTCTTAAATAGACCGAAACGTCCGACGTCGACTTTATTTTAACATTAATAATGCATATTCAGAATTTTGTTTTTTCTGTATTTTTCTTTCATATATATATTTATATATATATATATATATATATATATATATATATATATATATATATATATATATATATATATATATAAAAAGGCTTAAACATTAATATTCCATTGTCATAATTTATACCATTGGAATCGTAAATACGATCCAATTCATCAGACCTACAAATTTTATTGTTTAAGCCTTTTATTATATCCTTACTCTGTCCTGGACATTGAATTCTACCTGGATTCTATCCTCTTGGATTTATTTTTATACAAATATGTATATGTATGTGTATGTATGTATATATTTTTATATATTTTAGATATATGATTGCATATGTATGTGTATATTTACCACCAATATTATCTATCTATCTATCTATCTATCTATCTATCTATCTATATATATATATATATATATATATATATATATATATATATATATATTAAATTGTTGATTCCGATAAATGACTGTTCGAGATGTGACAAAATGTTCGAAAATTGATTACAAAACAGGCGCACTAATACCTCTTCGTTAGTTGATTGATCTCATGTTAAATATATTTTTGTACCAGCGATCACAAACATTTTTTAAACCTTTATTTTGGCAACAAAAATATTAACTATTGTAACATTTCCATTTTAAAAAAAGAAAAATATTTTCTCGTCTCTAACTGACCCATATAGAAGTGCATACACCATAAAACAGAATTTACCTGAAAAACAGTATTCTCGTCACATAGCTCCCAATACCTTCTAAATAATATTCATGCTAAACAAGGCAAAAGAGCCAGTCAAGGTATAATGATTATGTCGGAGTTTGTTGTGTGAGTTTCTAGAGTATGAGGTAAGAATCGCACCGAGAAACTTAAAAGCTAATCCTAGACTTGGGATTAATATTATAGTGGTCGGGAAAGTATCCTCTTGGGAGTCTGATCCACAAAGATGTGTTCTTTGAGGAGAAGCCGTTCGAGTTAAATTTTCTTCTTATTTATGTAATACGAAGGGAATGAGCGTGGTTTGGCTCTGTGTACGTGCCATAATTGTTCTTAGCTCTGGGAGTTACAGTTCCTGGAAATATGGAATGTAACTTACCAGAACTTTTTCCATGGAAATAACGATAGACTGTCGAGAAGCTTTTAACGTTTTGTCTGTGGGAAAGAAATGGTAGGTGGAAAATAATCCATCATCTACAATACCACCAGACGCTTTTGCTGGCTATCAAAATTGGTAAGTGAATGTTGCGCAGCCCCAGTCTAGAATTAGCAACAGTAATCCATTCTCGGTCTGATCTAAGTCTTTGAAAAGTAGACCTTAGAAGCGGGAGTCTGGAAGTTAATGGAGCAGTGCAGGGAACCAAACATTTCCACGCATCTTTAGCAGTAGATACTAGAAAAGAGCTTGAGGTCTGGAGTGAGCTGAATTACCAGTAAATAGAAAAGGAAATGGACGAATTGAACATCAACTATAAAATGTTAACACTGATATCACAATTTGATGACCGAGATATACACCCCCACATCATTTTGCAATATTTCTGCTTTAGGAATGGGCTGTGGGATGGAGAGCCGAGTGGGAGAGAAAGAAAAATATTGTAGTCGCGTTCCTATTCTGAGTCGATAAGAACAACGAAGTGAAAATCCGAGCTTTATCGATATTTATCGATTCCCAGATTATCCAAAAACCGATACTCTGTCGTCAAAACATTGAAAAAAGGTTTTATTCACTGTCAGAAATTTCTTTCCAGCATACACGCATGAGTTCATATATTCCCAACCCACCCCTTACCAAAAATGTAATTACAAACATTTACGCACAAGACTTGACAGTCATAATATATGTATATATATATATATATATATATATATATATGAATAATAAAGTTATATATACATACATGAATAATACAGACAAAAGGAAAACTTATCTCAGCCGAAGTGTTTCGTCCTCTGTAGGCAAATGCAAGGATTTTATTTTGTAACAAGTATTTATATACAAGAGCAAGGGTCTTATAGTTTTTTTTCAAAATTCTTCACTTAGGAATGTTGATATATATTCATCAGTTTAATAGAGAACATCAGCCAATCTATGGGTGATGCAAAGTGATAAAATTTAATGTCTAACAAGCGAATGTGAATAAGTGATGCTTTGAAAAATCTTTTGTATTTTTTGAGAAATTTTGTTCAAATTGGTATTTGAATTATTTTTGTTTGGGATTAATTTATGTGTTATGTATTTTGAATACCATAAGGCCATGGGTTGAACCATTCTCTTTTCACACACACACACACACACACACACACATATATATATATATATATATATATATATACTCAACAATTAGGCAGAAAAAAGTTTACTATGACAAAATAAGTGTATATACACTCAACAACAAAATTATTCTCCGAATCTAATGCCCGTATCATACCAGTTATTTATATGTTAATAGGCACAACAAGAATAAAATAATACTCAATTGTCAGAACAATCGGTTAAATACAAGAATTTTGACATGCCATTTAATGCAAAATAGGGAAATAAACGATTATTCATACCGTATGATAAATAGAAAATATTGAACAATTTTCACTATATTAATAGTGAATACCATGGCCTCACAACTTTATAATTTGCTGCAATTTAGTTTCTAAATGTTTTGATGCGATTTGATCAAATCTTTTCTGTGATTTTCTTCTATTTTTCAATAGTTACACGTTTTAATTCTGAAGGTTTTTTGGTGACAGACGATTTATTCGAACTTTCGATTCTTGCCATAGATTTTCAACAGGATTCAACTCACGACTCATTGAAGGTCATGGCAAAACTTTAGTCTTCTTTATTCTGAAGCCAGGCAATCATTATTTCGATGTATGTTTGGAATAATTATCTTGCTGGAAAGTAAATCTCCGACTTAGATGAAGATTTTGCGCTGATTTCATCCAGATCTTTGATATAGTCTGCAGATTTCATTATTCCTCTTATATTAATTAATTTCCTATTCCTCCTTCAGCAAAAACAACCCCAAGATATCATCAAGCCGCCTCCATGTTTTAATGTTGCGACTGTGTTCATCAGGAGAAAACACTCACTTTCTTGCGCCAAATATTCTGTCCATCAATATGTCCAAAAGTTCAATTTTTTTTATGACTTCCTAGTACTTGTTCCCAAAAGTAATTTTCTTTGTCCAAGAAAGTTTTGGCAAAATTAAATCAAGTAACAATGTTGCATGATTTGTGAAGGGTTGGTCGTGGTTATATATATATATATATATATATATATATATATATATATATATATATATTCATTTTCTAAAAGGCGAGGAATAAAGCAGTGATTGAATTTTTACTAATAATACCATCCACAACGAGTTCACAGTAGCCCAAAAACAAAAACAAAAAACACCGTCGTTGAGTCTTCCCCGTTTCTCTGTTTATTTCTCGCACCGCTGATGAAGGACACAGGTGTGCCCGAAAATTACGGACTAATAACATTAATCTCCGTGCTTCAATTCCGTCTTGTGATTAATAATTAATATATAATAAATTCTTTTAACACTAATCACATTGGTACCCTTCAATTTTCCCTTGTTTTATCAAACAACGTATCTATTTTAAATACTACAAGAAGAACCCGTGAACTCTCTCTCTCTCTCTGTATATATATGTATATATATATATATATATATATATATATATATATATATATATATATATATATATATATATATGAAAAAATATAGTCTTAAGATGTGCTATATTTATGGGATAAAGTGCTCAATATCAGAGATAGAGCGTGTGTAAATATAAAAGTGAACAAAGAAGTCAACACTTAGAGGCGACAGTCTGTTTCATGCTAGATGAAATTGTCAGGCCAGTTTATTCTAGATTTCACCAATATTGCAAAAAAAAAAAAATTTTAATTATAATTATTTCTTTGTTATATTGTAGTTGTTTTAAATCCAAAAATTACCGCGGAAGTATACAATAATAAAGGTGTCAAGTGAAAAGTCGTCCTCACTGTTATTTTTTTTAAAAATTTTTTTGTGAGTTTTTTTTTTTGTGAGTTTGTTTGTCGGCTTCGGGAACAAAGATTTAGGAGAGTCATCTACGTCCATTGCCAGCACTGAGGTGATTAGCGTAGGCGATATTTGTGAGGTATGCTTTGCCGTATCAACAGGAAATAACATGTTAATCAATTGAAACTCTAAATTTCTATTTTTCTTGATTATTTGTTTCTGCAAAGAGGGCTCAAAGACAAGTTTTGTACAATATCGTTCTCGATGTAATCCATTCAAAACTCTATTATTTGTTCATTTCTTCATTTGCTCTAGAGTATTTTTTCTCAGAGAGCTCTCCTCTTTATGCTAGTTCTGCTAATGAGATTGTTAAAGGCTTGTATTTTCTACGTTTATTTGTTGTTTTCTGTATATTATATTAAAAATGGAATATGAAATCTCTACTTCTGTGGATGGAATAAAAAATTTGGTTTTACATCTAAAGTTATCGTTGTAATGACGAATAAAATACGGAACTAAGTTGTTCAAACGCAAAACCACTTTTTATTTATCTCAAGAGTTCGACCATTAATAACTGTGTATATGGCTTTAGTGATTTTCTCAGATCGTTGTTGCTCTTCTTAAGATGTGGGACACTCTGGCTTTTTTGTCTGGGGTGGTGTGATTATATAACTAGTATCTATTTTCTAGCTCAAACTCAGCGAAACAGTCGATGGTAGATTAATCACGGGCACCATAGCCTTGGACTTGGACAAGGTTAAACAACGACAGTGGCTACAAAAACTCTCCAGATAGAGTTTCTCTGGAAAAATTACACGTTATTATCGTCCTTTTTCTTGGTTAAGTTCATATAAATTGTTGGGAATGTCCAGTCTTCTGAATTCCGTCAACACCTACGTTTCTGTAAGTTTATTTTCTTTTGTCTTATAATCTTTCTGCATTTCATTAACGATCTGATAAGGAACATCCTTAGATCATTATCAAACATTTATACTGATGATACAACAATTTTGGAAGCCCATTCAGCGATCAAGATTTTTGAACTTTGCATTTTTCTTTCCTCTGTCTTGAACTGTATGAACGCAACGGCAAAAAGGATCGGTTTGTAATTTTCAGTACCCCAAATGCCGAACTAGTATCATTTTATCATTATCAATCCGGACTCATTTTTTCTACTGTCACGTTGAACTGACATTCTCCCAAAAACATTCCATGCTGTGAACATCTGTTAAAAAACAAGTTAAATGCAGACCTCAGGTGGAACATACAGTACATTATTAAAGCTGTTGGAATAATTGTAATGTGACATTACAAGGATATGAATAAAATATATACAGACCAAAAGAGCCAGCATTACGTTATTCATTCTCTAATGCGCACACATTATTCAAAAGTGAGGAAAAATGATACAATATTGGAAGGAGTGCCTGAATGATCTTACATATTTCATTGCAGTAAATAAAATAGATGTTTTGCTATATAAGCGTCAGAAAAATTGTTAACCATTATTTTACGGAAATAGCAGAGAGTGTAATGAGCTAAAATGATATTAATTTCTTAGACCAGAAATAGAATTGAAATTATAAAGCCCACAGATCAAGCTAATTGAATGTGACGGTATAAACTTTTAAAGATTGTAGATAAAATACAGAGAACATGCAATTTATAAATAAAGTAATTATACGATGATATTCGCTTTGTTCTATAAGCAGAATCATAAGAGAAAATCTTGAATTATTATCCATTTCTATCCTCTTGATTAAGCTCATAGCTAAATTGATATATTGAACGCGCTGGGAATATATTGTTCAAAAAACTGTTCAGTTTGCGCCCTATAAAAATCAGTACTTACGAAAATCTATATATGGGAAAGGAGCCTTTAAGTAATTTAAGAAATGTATATATGGAAAAAGAATTCTTTAAGTGCGTTAAGTCTGAAGAAATGAGCACCAAAAATCTCTTCTTGGTTGATCCCAAAAATTCAGCATCCATACGCAGAAGCAGCCTCGATAAACACAAAGGCGCTACCCCATATACAAACACACACACATAGACGCGCACACATACGCAGGGCGCGATGGATAAATTGTCTTCAAAATTACACAAAAATTAAAATGAAAATTCTCATCTTAAATTTACTAAAATTACGCAAAAATATCCTGAAACACTAGAGTACATTTATTTAATCAAATCGCAATTGGCTTCATGCTTAGCCCCCAGTCGACTTCAGAATCCCCTGCAGCTATCCTGGGCGGTCTCCTTGCTTGAGCTTGTAATTGCTGCCATAATCCTTGCTTTCAGTTTTGTTTGTCGCTCGATCATTTGCTGTTGCAGTCTTAGGAGTTCGGAGGCCAGATGCAAGGGTTACTGTGGTCGCAGATATTGTCTGACAACTATGAATGGGTTCTTCTGTTTGAGTGGTATGATGTAAACTCTTGTTGCCATCCACTCTCTTGCGCCAGGACAGCATTAGCGACACAAAATATTTGATGTAGGCCTCCCTGTTGAGACTGATGTTCTGTGGGAAGATGAATGGAGACATAACGTCACCATCACTAGCGATCACTCCAAACACCATGATGTTGATTGGATATATCATCCTCTTCAATGTCCTCAGATTGACACCCAACCGAAGTGAAATGTTCGCATGGCAGCTACCAGCGAGAATAGTAAGCTGTATAGCATGATATTTTCAAATTTTGGCGGAGTGTATTGCATCATGGTACTCTTTTTCTAACAGACGCTGCGCAATTGAGCCTACGATACTGTGCATTTGTCAAAATCAAAAAAGAAAAAACGCGCATGTGTACATACATACATACATACACACACACACACACACATATATATATATGAATATATATATATATATATATATATATATAAATTACACACACACACATATATATATAGATAGATAGATAGATAGATAGATGTTACTTTTAACGTTATATTTATCGGATACATTTGTTTAGAAGATTATATATTATTATTATTATTATTATTATTATTATTATTATTATTATATGTGTATTATCTGGTCTGGGGATTCGAGAATCGTAATAATGAGAATTTGACCGTCCGACAGTTTTCCAGCATGCATCTCCGTTTGTTTTCTTAAAAAATGTCTAAAAGTGTAACTGAACAATGATAGGCTGTGAACGTCTCAGTGGCCGAGAGATTTAAAGCACGCAGGATGAGATAGTTTCTAGTCTCTCACACTCACTCTCACCTTTTTTCACTCTCTATCTGTGTCTCTCTCTATATATAGTTTTATAGTATGCTATAAGTTAATGTGCTCAATATCAAGGAGAGAGCCTTTGTAAATATAAAAGTGGACATTGGAGTTAACACTCAGAGGCTACACCCTGTTTCATGCTAAGCGTGATCGTCAAGCTATGTGCATCAAACAAGTTTATCGCCTCTTGGTGTTGAATTCAATGGCTACTTACACCCCCCTATATATATATATATATATAGATAGATAGATAGATGGATAGATATGTACAGACTGAGATAGATAGCAATTGCTTTTGAACGACAATTCAATGCCGTTACTAAATTTAATCTTTTTCTGTCCTGTGATATTTGCTCATTTTACTATTCTTTTATTCTTCAACTGCAATTCTATGTCGTTTTCTTCTTTTTCTTTTCTTCTTTTCTTTTCAAATTTCGCTGACAAAATAAAACAAATTTGCTTGCGTATCTTTTTTTGCCTGCAACTGGTTCATTCAAGAGTGTGTTCAAAATCTGAGATTCAATTTTCCTCTTTCAATTCTGAGTGAAACGAATTAAATTGAATAGTACTTTGCAAATTTTGTACATATTACTGTTGTGTACGCAAGATGGTAAAATAGACGGGATAAATTGCCAGATAAGATCAGATTAATCTATATAGTTAAATGCACCAATTTTTATTGTATGAATATATTGTCAGTTATTAGGTTGGTGCAAAAATAATGGCGTAATAATGTCGTTTTGTGACGTATTTTTAACCTCAAAAAACGATATTATTACGTCATTATTTTTGCACCAACCTAATAAAATTAGTAAAATTAAGTGACACTACATATTATTCTTTTCCGAAGGAAATTTCTTCTTACTAGAATTATTATTAATACTAATGGTTTTATGTTAATTAGTAAAGTAAGATACATGTTAGAAAATGGTGATCACGGCCAAGTAAAACATTTGCTAAAAGATTCAGTTGGTTACATCGACGTTTCTCATCTATCTGAAAATTGAGTTCAGAGTTGCCGTCTGATTACTGCCTACATGATATCCTGACTGGTTTAGGCTTTCAATTAAATCCTGTCTTTTAAGATACTGGTATGAACTCAGCATGAAGTGATGATTTTCATAATTAATTGGACAGCAAACAAGTAATTAATAAAAGACCAATTAGAGTAAAGGCCAGTTTGATTACGTGAAAATCGTGCAAGGCGAATGATTGAGATGAGACGATATTCTTAAAAGACGAGAAAATATGAAATGAATCAATTCATGTCGACTTTCTAAAGACAAAAATAAACCTACCATTGTTGTCACGGCAAAGGTTCTATTAAGCATCTTCATTTATTCATTTATTGTGATTTCTTTTTGCTGCTCTGATAATAAATAACCTAAATTATTGGAATATAACTTCTAGCTAAAACAGTTTGGATTATATTTCTATTGTATTTTTAAACTGTGTCGAGTCGCTGCATTTATACACTACTTTGTTAATATTTTCGACCAGTTTTATTGCTTAACAATCGAACTTGACAGCACCTACCTGCTCTTTTGTGTCGAAATCGTCTATTTTAATTATCGCTATTATTCATTTTTCTGAGAGTGATTACATCCTTATTGTGACCTTTCTCGATAATTACAGTTTTCTCTGTGCTTTAGAAATTTTCAAATTATGTTTGTTTTTGTCAATGAACTTCGTGTATGTTTGGTTTGGTTTGGTTTGGTTTGTTTAGTTTTACGGCATATCAACCTCAATGGGTCATTTAATGCCGACAACATTTTTTTTCCTGGTAATATTTTTGTTTTGTCGAAGATCTATTTCTGGTAATATTTTTTTCCTTAAAAATGTATAGCTAGTAATATTGTTTTAAAAAAATATATTGCTGGTAATCGTTTTATTTTTCCTTAAAAAAAATTATTTCTAGTAATAATTTTTTTGCAAAGTATTTCTGGTAATAAAACCTATTTTTACACTTTCATAATGCTTTTTACCTCAGTTTCGGGGTTAACTATTTACCCATAGCTAGGACTCTAACAGGTGCTACCACACCGGGTCAGGGTGGACCTGAGAATAGCAGCAATTAAGAAATGGTTTCACGCTCCTCAAAACCTTCTGATCAGAGGCCTTGCTGCTGGACGTACTTTATCGTCTAACCCAGGACGCGGGTATAGTTTATCGTCATACCCAGGACAGGGACTTCGTGTATGATCCCAGTTTTCAAATATATAACGATACAGCTATCTTATTATCATGTCACCAGTCCCATACTCTATTATATTCATTGCAGTATCCTATATACTGCAGTAGTGGCGTGTCTTCAGCAAGAGAGAATGATAGAACCCATCCCTGTTTAAAATGATGTTCACTTATACAAATACTAAAGCACTACAACGATGACATCAAATTATTCCGTCTAGCATCCTTAACTTTGTTCTTGATATTATAATAATTATAATATTGGTGGGAGAATGACATGAGGAAGACGCGTTGAGATATCTATCGAAACAAATTGCTAAACACAAAACATAATGATATTCCTCTTGATATTAAGAATACATTGTCTCAGACATGAAGGCAGATATGATGTTTGGAATAAATTATGTATGTTATTCTACAAATTATGAAATTTCATATTTTATATTTGAGTGAATAATCCTTATCAAAATAATGTAAAGAATAAATCTAGACAGTTATTCGCGCGTCTCTATCAGAAATGGTGTAATGCCGAGAGTCGTGGTGATATAGTTTGTGGCGTAGGTTTTCTAGCAGTGTTTCGGACCTCATATGACCTAGTAGTGTTTAACCACTAAATTTTGCGACCATGTCATCTCGAAAACATGATCTCCCAGATCTCTAGATTTGGGTCATATGTCTGAGACGTCGAGGTTTGGATGACCAATTAACTACCCATCAATACCAAGGAATCGCTATATCCCACCATTTTGAATGTAAGTCAACATGAACGAGAAACATCATATTCGAGTAGGCAACTGCTTTAGATTTTGCTCAATAACTTTCTTTTTTTTCTAGGGTGGAAATATATACATTTTATTTTTGCAAATATATTGTTTTTTTATTCTTGAATATCTTTTCTTACTATTATAATTTGTTCATATTTACCGGGCGGATCCTGTAATTATAATAGAATTAATTGATCGATAAAACACACATTAATACCTGAGCACAGATAAATACATTTATATTATACCAATAATAGCTCTATTTGTATGTAACACTTGCAGTAATAACTCATTTGTGATAATTATGTTTTCTAGATTTTCAGTGTAAAAATACAGATCGTCGAAATAAACGGAAACAAAATTATGGTCTGAAAATTAAAAAAAAAAAAAAGAAATTAATTCGATTCCTCATTTTTTCCTCCCCAAAAAACATCATAATTTTCGTGGGGATAAAAATGTCGAACAATAGCTCTGGTAATAGAGTAACAAGGAATATAATAAGAATCGATATGAAAAAAAGAAAATCTTGCTAACATTTGCTAGATCCAAATTCTGTTATCTAAGAAAATACTGCTGTGAATAGACTTTCATTTTTTTTCTTAAACAGATAATTTATTAGCTCACTATATTATGTAATTTCTAGAGTGAATAAAAGATTTATGAATTGGTTTTATAAATCCTAGCCGATTTTTAAGAATTACAAAAACATCTGGTAAAATATGATTAATAAATTAATCCTAATTTATTATCCGATACTCTGAGATTAGAAAATTGAAAGAAAATATTTGTCACTGTTGCGTGGTTGAACAGCGTTTTCATAAGAGAAATAAGGAATTTACAGTATCTATATTTTTACCTTGACGTTGAGAATTGTGCAAACGAATTTGCATCTAATTGTCTTCATATCCAAAAATTATTTCTGGTAGAGAGTGTCCGCCCAGTGCTTATAGAAACTTAAAAATGGCGACTAAGCGGGCGCAATTTTGGCGTTAACAATACCCATGAACAATATCAATATTAACGCTAACGGTATCAAATATATAGCAAAGCTACTATCACATCCACTTCAACTACCGTCATCAGAATTCTTGCTGTCCCCTGGCACTGGCAAAGATAACAGTATTGATTAGCACTTTCTGCGTTAACACTGCCATTGGAAATCAGTTCCCCAAAATTACTGCGCGATCATTATCATCTGCTTCTAAGTCGCCATAATCATAGCGGTTGGCGTTCTTACCGAGTCCATCATTAAGCACCCCCCATGTTAGCTCCCAGCCACCAAGAGACACAGTCGCATCAGTTTACACCCATTTGGCATAATTATCTGTAAGGACAGCGCTTTTCTCTCATCGTTTATGATTATATTGGGCAACACAAAAAGTTTGTTTTATTTTTGCTGTTAGATAGCATTAGAAGCGTTTAGCTTTGACTATCTACATTCAAAACAGTAGTCTTTGATTCTTTTGTAAAGGCTATCATTTCAGCGTGCATTAAACATGTAACAACTAGATTATATATGGTGTGCCGCAAAAGTTGACATCATTTAAAATGTGAATATGTGAATAATTATATGTCCCAGGAAAAGGAAAATACATAGGCTTCATATCAAACAATAAAATATTTATCAAAATTCTAACAAGATATTCAAAGGCATGTAAATGTTATAACCGATTACACAAAGATTCACAAATGTTTAATATGCGCAAAACCTGTGATATGACACACGTGATGTCGGTAGTCCAGCTCTTACCAAACACGTTGTAGCATATCATGCGCAACATTCTCCAGCACTTCAGTGATACTTTGCTTAAGTTTATCTAGGCACAAAATTCGACTACAAAATAATCTCAATTATTTAAACAACGTTTATTTTTTACTGACCGTAACATTTAAGCTGAACGATAATAAGTTTCATTTCTAGTGTATGATACTATTTTAAGTTAAGAGTTGTTTATTTAAAAATGTGACTCACACATACGTAAAAAAAAGATTGTCTTATCGTACTGTAAATGAAGACAATCTTTATGTTTGTTTTTACCAGAGCTCATATTGCAACTTTTGTTGTTACTATCGCTTTTCTCTGGCACTCCTTATTACTGGTTCCCATATTGTATTCATTTCTATGCTTGGGTGGCTCAGGAGATTTTTGTGGCCTAGTATATGTGCTGATTCCTTAAGTTTACGAATTTTTCAATGGTGTTCCTTGTCAACATGATGCCATAGAGGGCAGTGATCTCCATTCTCTCTCCATATATGGTCAGCCATGCCTGATTTGTCCACCTCCCCTCGTGTTACAGCTTTCTGGTATTAAGACTTGCTTTAAGGAGGCGGCCTGTCTCCCCTTTATATTTCTTTCCGATTAATTTTAATAAGTAATTATCTCATTTAAACAATCTGAAGGAAGCAGTCACTAAAGATATCTGTTATATCCCAGCTGCGATGAACAAAAACGAATGATAATGAAGGACAAACAGATAATAAAAAAACTTTTATTCATTTACCGCAGCAAGTGCAGCAAGGATTTATTTGGATTCAAACCATCAATTCCATGCCTTTGTCAGCTTGTATCCATGTTCAATTCAGAAGTGCTGTGATCTTCTTCTAGACAGGGGAAGTAATTATGTTGCATTTTGAATTATCGTCTATTCACAATGGATCAACAGAGGCCGTAACATTCTATAAGTATAATATTTGAATGCGCTTTCTTCATGAGGTAAATATTGTTATACACTAGTGAAAATAAAGTTTCACTCAATTGCATTGTTAAGCAGAAATCGCAGTTTAGAGTTTAGCTTTTGCCGAAATAATCAGTTTTCTCGAAGACTGTAGAAGTCATCTAGAAAGATTTTTTCTTCAGAAAAATAAAAAAAAATGTTTGTGTGAAATGAAAATAAGAAAATGCGTAAAAGATGGAGAGGAAAATGGAAGATAATGATTCTTTCACTGTGTAATAAAATTAAAATTGAAAATTTAAGAAAACATAATGCATCTATGGTGTCCAATCATAGTTAATACGATCATGACTTGATCCAATATTAGATCCATATGTCTTGGCATTAATGGTGAAATTTTCTCTTTTCTTATTCTTTCACACTCAGTAACCTCTTGTGTCCTCGAGGCTTTAATACCTTTCTTAGCGGTCAAGTGATTAAAAAATATTACTAAATGATTAAATTTTATTAATGTCTGAAAAAAAGATTATTCATGAAATGATTGCTTAGGAATTTAAAATTGGTTTCTTTTCAAAACATTTGTTGTCATGAACTAAAAGAACTATTTTGAGTGGAAATGAAGTGTCTATTTTTTCTGCTTCAATTTCTTTAAATATTTAGGAGGACTAATTATAATTTACGTAGTAATGTTTTGTTGTTTTAGGGGTGAGTATTATTGACAGGTGATGTATTGTCATTATTGCATATGTTATGAAGCATTGTGTTCGTTTCAGCTATTTTAAAAATGATATATTTCTCGTCCCTTTTACGCTGCGTGTTGCATGTGAGTATCTTTAGAAATCAATATAATTTCCTTTTCCTCGACAAGAACATTAAAACCGAAGACAATCATCAAACTCAGTAACGTAGAGATCAAACAACAATGGTTAAAAAAAAAAATCATTATTCTAAAAACATTGGGATGTTGCCGAACCATGTTATGAAAGATATTAACAAGTTCACAGTGCCAGAGATAAAATTGTTTGAAATAGCTGACCTTTCATAAAAGAGACCGTAATTTCTAAACTTAGAACTTATAAGCGCTGATTTCCAATTGGTGTTAAAATGTGGATATGAGGATTAATATTATCGTGTGCGTCTTCATTAGCGCCAACCCAAAGTTATTCTTGAAATCATCCATTCCCCCCCACCCAAAATCCTAAATTGAATAAGATGAACTTTGGGGTGAGGAGACGTAAGAAAGAAAACTTCAATTTTTGCGGTCAAAGATTACGCTAGTTGGAAGAGAATTTAATTAGATGCCAAGTTGTTCGTATTTTTGTGCAAGTCTAAACTGAACTCTAAAAAAAAGAATCAATATTATCATTATTATGACAATAAAATTTCTCATTAGATTACGTTTCCTGAAGAACTGTGTAATTTTGTATTTTCTTCGTTTGAATGTCATTATTTCGTTATCTCTTTTCTTTCCATATCTTCGTTTCTTTGTTCGTGGGTGTTTGATTGATGGGCTTCCACTGCAGCCTTATAAGAGTGTACGTAAATATATGTAAGACTATCGGTTTATATAGAATAAGAATAGACATACAAAAGGAGACGGAGATAGACGAGTTTATTAGAGAGAGATATGACCTGACTAAGAATCTGTGATGGATACAAATAGATGAGATACAAAGATATAAACATAGATACAGACATCAGAAATGAATTATATATATATATATATATATATATATATATATATATATATATATATATATATATATATATATGTGTGTGTGTGTGTGTGTGTATCTTCCTCACGACTGTTGCACAGTGCAATCGTGGATACAGATTAAAAACTGACCGTTATATTACAAAGATATTCACAGCCTACCAGCAAGATAGAGGGCAGTGCATTTACATATGGAAAAGTAAATAAACTGGTATATATATATATATATATATATATATATATATATTTATTTATATATATATATATATATATATATATATATATATATAAAAAAACAGAAAAATAAAAATATAGCTAAATAAAAAATACAAACCAAAAAAATAATAAAATAATAAATATATAAAAATAATCATATAAAAATAAAATTAAAATGATTATCATACAGCCAGTGGATCTGAATGTATTATTTTTTTTAAATTTTTATTGTTCAACATATATATATATATATATATATATATATATATATATATATATATATGTGTGTGTGTGTTTATAGTGCTATCAGACAATACATTTATTATAGAAACACCAATAAATAAAATCAATTGTAACTTAAGAGCACGCATTTTAAATGTATGGACAAAAGTAACCGTCCGACCTTGCCTACATAACAGCACTCACTAGTTCTACGAAACTCACCAAGAGTCTCAACTAATAATGACTTAAGAAAGTTCAAACATTGGACCATATTTCTTGTACTTTTCTTCCGAAATTTGAAATTCGGATAATATCAAACGTAATTTCTTCTTGTATAGGAAGGATTATATGCAAATTGGAAAAGTCTATACTTAAAATTAATCGACACAAAATTTATGTTGTTTTTCTTACTACAACTACTAATAATAATTGCATCGTTCTCTCTCTCTCTTTACACGCACACACACACACACATATATAGATATATATATATATATATATATAAAGTGAGAGAGAACGGGAGAAAGAAAAATAAGTAAATCGAAAAGACTGTGATACGAAGTTAGGAAGAAAGTGGGATCGATAAATTGAAGGTGTTTCTTATAGATAGCTTGTTTGATTGATCGGTAGTTTTGTAGTTAGGCTGGTTGGTACATTCAGGCACCTTTAGCCTTAGTTGAAATCTACATCATTTTCTAACCAATGACTCTTTCAATGGAGAAAAACCTTACCATGAGTTCGGAATGTTTTTTATTATTTTTTGTTTGTGTAGATTTTCCGCAAAAAAGAATATTTTCACCTTTTGCAACAATTCTTTTAAAATCGAAAACATATCTCAAATTAACCAAAAAAAAAAAGGGAAAAAAAAGGTGAGAAATGTGGCAAAAGGAGGATAAATTAAAAAGCGAAAGAAAGCAAAATACACCACGTCAAATATACGCATGCGCTAGACTCCGCTAATATTTAATCACCCGCGGGTCAGGGTGACATAATGGTATGTTTTTTCGTATCTCTTTGCAACTGATCAGATTTTCAAACCTTACAGTTAAATTAACACGTGCGCTTTCCAAGATCATATCATTTATTTTCATTTTTTTCTCTCTTTTTTGTAATCATAGAATTTTTCGATTAACTTATACACTCTCCTAAGTGCGCGAGCACACACAAACACGGACTCACAAACACGGAGACACACACACCCACACACACACAGAGACACACAGATACACATATATACACACACATAAATATGGGGAGGAGGCATATGTAGAAGTATATAAAGTATTGTATGTACTCTCTCGTTTTCTTTGTTCAGTTCTTTCTTCCGATTTCTCACACTATTTGCATGTTATTTGTCTCTTCTTTAAACATTATGTGCGCGCACAAACGCACACAAATGAATACATATACACACAGGCATATAGACACAAATACATATATATATATATATTGTGCACTTGTAACATATATGAAAAAGTGCAGTGAAGCGATGCATTTAAGATCAATTTTGTGTCTAATTTATTTTACAACTTTTACACACCTGTTATGAGACAGACACACACACACAAAGACACACACACACACACACACACACATATATATATATATATATATATATATATATATATATATATGCATGTATATAATGTATATAAAAAGAGTGAAAAAAGAAAGTGAGAGAGAGAAATAAGGAGAATGAACGAATCATCCAAATACTCATGCTTAGTATGAAATATGTATGTATGTGTCTTTATTCATATAGGTAAAAAATTTAAATTTATCTATCTATTTATAGAGAAGTCGGGAGAGGTATGGAAATATTTTAAGGTCGTTAAAAATGAAATAGTGCCATAAATACTCAACCCGAGGGAAGTTTTTAACGTATTTTGGGGAAAATATTTGGGTAATTCTAGCTGTAACTTTTTTTAAAACAATTTTTGACATAAATGTTTCAGCACATCCGGGTGAAAGAATTAATTTACCATGTTTCTGTTACACGGTCGTGACTTATGTATTTATTAGAAATACCCGGTGTCAAATTATATTATGTCGTCTTTCATTTTTACTGTCGGTACACAAACTTTTTCTATGCGTTGAATAAGCAATTTTGACAACCCTGATTATGAAGTTTAAGCCGCGGGAATAATGACAATAATAAAGATATTGCAAGACAAAACATCTCTTTGTTCTATCCGTTAATTATTAGAGTAGAAAAAATCATTAGCTTGTCAATATAATCATCATATATTTTAGTCCTGATCACTAACACAGGATGAACGGAATCTCACCTCAATATATATATATATATATATATATATATATATATATATATATATATATATATATATATATATATATATGTATTTTTGTATGTATATGTGTATCCTATCATCATAATCAACAGCAGCCTTCTTTAATCCACTGAAGTACAACCCTTTGCACAAAAGCATCATGTCAAAACTCTATGCCAAATTTCTCCATTTTCTATCTAGCTTTTCCTCCTACGATGATTTCCCATTGGACAACAATGAACAATCTACCAACAGCCTTTTGCTCCATCTGTTATCTTTTCTTCTTCCTATGTTTCCCATTCCCTTAGCTTTTGTTGTATAATCTCTTCTAAGATATGTATTGGTCTGTTTTTTTCTCTTCTTGTTGCCTTTTTGTCTTTCTCTGCTTTTTATCTAAGTTAAACATAGAATTTCTCTTTATATTTCTCTATATACATTTCTGAACTGGGTTTTAAGCGATTTCGCCATTTTTGACCTTTCCGACCCGTATAGAAAGTCTGTAGAATGATGTCAGAAGGCAGAGATTGCAATATGGTCGAAGCTTTTAAAAACTGATTAATACTGAGAAATAAACAACGGTAAGTAAATGAATTAATCGTAAAAAGCAAATCCTTCATCTTTGAATATCATGACGAGCTTGGAACTCAAGTTTTTTTGTCCCAGCTGCTGACTTTCCCAAAGATCCCTTTTGTAAAGTTAGAGACTGACGACATGATTGAAAATACACTTTGCGTTTTACGTATATTGGCACTCTTCCTTACACATCAGTTTCTTTTCCAAACGCTTTTCACATTATTGTTATACGAAGTTCTACTTCATTTCGTATATTCTTTTTCTTTTTTGATGCTATCACTTCTCACATAAGTACTTTATGTATGTGTAGATTTTTCCTGATTTTTAATCATGTCTTCAGTCTCTAACTTTACAAAATGGATCTTTGGGAAAGTCAGCAGCTGGGAGAAATAACATGAGTTCCAAGCTCGTCATGATATTCAAAGATGAAGGATTTGCTTTTTACGATTAATTCATTTACTTCCCGTTGTTTATTTCTCAGTATTAATCAGTTTTTAAAAGCTTCGACCATATTGAAATCTTTCTGCTGTTAACATCATCGGAAGTAAACGTAATACTATTGGACCTGACATGATTCGATCTATAAAAATCCGTATCGCCCTTTAAAATAAATGCCCTTTTCCTTAAATGAACTTCCAGTGATGTGGAGTGAATAAAACTAGATAAATAGATTTGTTAGGTCAATGGATTTTAATTTTCTTTTTGTATTATTAACATTGCTAGAATTTCTTCTCTACTGACGTTCTTACATTTCATTTGATATTGTAAAATAAAAGCTTGCAAAAAAAGGAAATGAAAATAAAAAGCAAATCCAAGATAGATATGTAATAGCCCAATAAATATATTCGTATCATTCGTTTCAGTTGGATTTTTCAACCAAAATAAACTCTTCACTTTTGTAAATGAAGCCCTGAAATCTTTTTTATTGAATCTGTAATTCTATAAAGATTTTTTGTTGTTCTTCATAATATTCTTTGAATTTCGACAGATGTCAGTTTTCTATGACTCAAGCGATGATCAAAACACACAGAAAAACAGGTATTGGGCCAGTTATAAAATACTTGCACTTATACGAATGAACATATTATACACTGATTGAAATCCTGCTTTTGTGGAACTTCCAATTCATCAATTGCTTATTTTAATTATACACACACACACACACACACACACACACACAAATGCGCGCACATACACACGCACAAAGCCATTCATCAGTTTTTGAAGATATAAGAATTAAAGCAGATTTGATTTTTTAAAATACATTTTAGTGTCAATTCCTGGTCAATGAAAATGAGAAATTTTCTCGAAATGAGAAATCCGAGTGCCGAGTTCGTTTTCCAGTTGAGATTGTTACATTCACTTATGCATAAATATCTTTGGGAAAGGTATGAATCCATCTCTCCTTCACTACAGCTAGATGTTGAATAGCAGGAGAGATTGGGTTGACACGCAGTCTACCGTAGAAAGAAACGGCAGCCTACTACGGGAAAACCTCCTGCCTCGTCTGTCATGCATCGAAAGAGAAATGATCAGCCAAGCGTTTATCACATATGACACTACTGAGTTACCTCTGAGTAAAGGACATGACATTTTTCCTCAAATTTTGCACATAGTTACAATGAAGTTACAGTGAAAAGATATTTTGAACAAACGGAGTTTTTTAAATTTGCGTCTCGTAAATTAATATTTACATTATTTACATTCGTTCTGTTGTCCCGATCTTTGTTGTTGTCATCGCAAATTTCGATCAATGGACGATGCTTTTCGATAAGTGTATATTCAGGTAATTTCGAACAAAACCCTTTATTTAATCTACAGACATAGATTGTTCTAGCAGTTCTATAAATTTTATGAAGGTTTTACATATTGATTATATAACAGGTCCTACTGTGTCGTCTTCAACAAATTTTCAGGAGATTTCATTGCTTCCCAGGCATTTTGGCAAGATGGACAACAGTCTTGGCTTCTAGGAATATCCCCCCGTGTTTAAAGCTTCTTGATTGTGATCTGTAAAAATAACGCATTGTTTAATAATTTATAAT
Organism: Acanthosepion pharaonis; assembly: GCA_903632075.3. NCBI lineage: Eukaryota > Metazoa > Mollusca > Cephalopoda > Sepiida > Sepiidae > Acanthosepion > Acanthosepion pharaonis. The sequence continues at coordinate 782,949 of CAHIKZ030005400.1, forward strand.
AATTTCCTGTCATAATCTTGCCACAATTATCGATTTCTGAAAGACACGTAATTTTAGAAAACAACGTAAATCTTTACTGAACTTATCTGCTGTTTTCTTCTAAGTTTTCTTCATCTGTTTCTATGAATGGCTCAAAGACAAATCCAGGCATGAAGTGAATGAGATGTAGCATCATGTTCATTACTTAACATTAGTTGAGAAAATAGGTTTCATATATACACGATTGCTATTCTAAAGTTTACATAAAGGTAATATTTTTGCTTTTATATAGTTAGCAGGTCTTTATAATATTCGTCATATATTCTGTCTGTTTACATTTCATATCTTCAGTTACTTAAATATTTTCGTATAAGTCAGTCTACTTTTCTTTTTTATTCGTCCAAAATCATTTATAACATTCACATAGCCATTTGTTTCTTGCCAATGCTTTCAGTTTCATTTTTGAGTATTTTGTAATGTCTTTTCAAATTCACTCTTGGCATTTTACAAAGGTTTACGCAAATCACTGGATAACAATGCAATATCTTGTTTCTCTTTTGAGGTTATATCTTTCTTTAAACTCATAAAATTAATCAAACATCGGAAATATAAAAATAAATATTAATATTTTTTACTGATATTTATATTTAAATAAATATTCAAAATATGATGAACAAACACGGGGGGTGCAAAATAAACACTCTGCACGAAAGATAGTGTAAATATTTCTCATAAAAATATATATTTAAGCTGAAATTAGCATGCTACACTTATCATATGAATTTGTGCATGCCATGAAAATACTCTAAATAACGGTAAGTTTACAAATAACTTACGGTGACCAAACTGAATTGGTTTAAAGTGACAGTAAAATAAAACAAATTAAATAAGCACTTGTACACACACACGCACACACACATATATATATATATATATAAAACATTAGGCAACATATAATTTATATACAAAGAAATAATCACGCATAGAATCAATCAGCAATATTAATGCTATTATTGGCGACATCCATCGCTAGTGTATAATGTATGCATTAAAATACTGTTAATCCATAGATTGATGTGATCCTCATCTATAAAACTGTTGTCTGTTGTTTCCAGTTTATATTTTTTATAATGCAAGTAATTTCGAATAATCCTTTATTCATCGTCAGGCATATCTTTTCCTTATAAAATCAAAAACTTGGAGACGAAATAATTTCTTTGTATATATATATATATATATATATATATATATATATATATATATATATATATAAAATCTCATGCATATATTGAACGCATTAAAAACTTTATTTTTGGCGTAGGTAGGTAACCATTTTTTTACTTCTTAGTCTTATTTTGTGTTTGTCTTTTGATGTTTTTCCTTTGACAGGCTTAATATTGGTAGGATTGTTCTTGGACGCTTTACCAATAAATTGTTTTATTTTGATTATATTTACATACACACACACACACGTGTGTGTGTGTGTGTGAATGCGCGAGTGTCAAATAAAGAAACAAAGAGGGACAGGATTCCGATCAGTGGATGTAATGGTTGCCGTCTTCCGATGGCTGTCGTTCCCCTAGCTGAAATCATGGAGGGCACTCGACCCCCCCACTTGTCACTACACAATATATATTGTGTTGCACTAAATGAATTTGACCTAATATCTACATTTCTATATAAGAATTTTAATGAATCACATCAGCTACATTCAGTCAGAAATAGACATACGAAAAGAAGTCATATCGACATCCGGCTCTGAAACGAGCCCACTCCCATTTATATAAATATCACGGCGTTTGCATGCAAAGAGAAGAGGTTAGCTTGTTAGGAAGAATTAGCCAAGTGAAAAAGGTGTAAAATCCAATCCAAGCGCCAACCGCTTATTGACAGGAGGCGAAGCGAGTGGCGATAGACGATTCCTTCCCTCCACTTCGCCTGTAATCATCCCTTGGCTCCGTGTTTAGAACAGAAGCACACGTGCAAGATCGATGCGGAAGAAAATCAATCACCACTTCAGATAAGTCAGGCTATACGAACATCTATCAATTTCGGATGTTTTATCTCCCCTCACTCACTCTCTCTCTCTCTCTCTCTCACTCTCTCTCTCTCTCTCTCTCTCTAGCACTCCCTTACTCTCTTTCTCAATCTCATTTTCTTTTTGTTTCAAATATATTTATATTGCAGTATGTTTTCTTCCGTTTCGGAATTTTTCGTCTATATCTGTTGCGAGGACTCAATTTTACTCAGATTTCTCTCACTGTTCCCCCTGCCTGCCCTCTGTCTTATATATATATATATATATATATATATATATATATGCCACCTTTTCATAACTTATAATTTCTTCGTATTTATCTCATCCTATTTATTTTATGAATCAGCTGTACTCTTCATCACCAATTCTTCCTCTCTCTATACGTTGATTTGCATATATGTAGGTATTTTTATTACTTTAAAGGTTATTATAGTTGATACACTGTATTTAAAATAGACGCCTCATTTTTATTCACTAAATTGCCTATATTACGTCTATCGTCCAGAGCATTCGAAAATTCTTTGTAAAAAAATGCCTCCTAAGACAATATGATTTTCTACTCTAATAACGTTTGAATTAATAAAATTATCGGATTAAAAATAAATTCAATAATTCTTTAATAATTGTGACATGTATGTTACTCCCAAATATGGGTTAAATAGCAAGGTAGACTATAGCTTTGATTGAAGCATAAAAAAACGAAGCGGTAAAACACTCTACTACGAAGTAAACTTTGCAATTCCCAGAAATTGAATCGGGGTAGAGTTAAAATTGTTTACGTCCTGAACATGACATTAAAAACAGTATATAACTAATACAGACTGTTCATCTCGAGCCTGATAGCTAGCTTCGCGTGTTTTTTAGTATATCCCAATAGAGTAAAATCGATAGAGCAGAATATATCAAGTAATGAGGGAATCATTTTGACAAACATGACTCATACGTTAACATAGATATGCTGATATATTGTGACTGTTTAGAAGATAAGAAAGGAGTAAAGGAAAACACATATAAATATACTTTGAATGAATATTGAGTGAATATATCACCCGAAGATTGTATTGCAAATAGCAAAAATAAAAACAATAATCTATGAAGTAAATGTCTTAAGGAAAGGCATCAGAAGAGATCAATCACAAAGGAATGGTTAAACGTTACTAATAACAGATATATTAAAGGTTTAAAATAAATATATAACAATGAACATACTTCATATCCAAACCTGATGCATTATAGGACAGTTGTATAATACTATATCAAGTGGAATGATATGTTATTAATATACAATAATCCTGAATTGAATAGTAATTAGGTAGGTGGAAGAGATTCTTAGCAAATATGTTGCCGAAAAAGCTACAGTTATGAAATCATTGACAATATTTAAATTATCTATAATAAATAAAACATTTTAATTCGGAAATTAAGTAAACAAAACTGATATTATGAAATGGACAAAGTCCGAGAATTATTTTAAGGCATTTTTTTTTATATTTATTCGTTCTTTTTCTACATACAAATATTTAAGTAAATGTTCTGTTTATAATGAATAGTATTAATGACATTTACCGGCTTAAGTGTCCGAGAAATGGAGATTTGTAGTTTTAAAAAACAGTAATATTGACCTTGCTAACCGAAACGCTCTTCTATGGCCCAATCGGTAAAACACGTTAGGCTATATGACGGTACCGTATACGATACAGGTTCGATTCCTGTAGGAAGCCGCGTATTTTCTATAAAAAGATTCTCGGAATTTAAGCCGGTAAATGTTTTTAATATTGTTTATTATAAACAGAATATTTACTTAAATATTTGTATCTATAAAAAGAACGTATAAACATAAAAATGTCTTAAAACTGATATTCTTAAATAACTGTTTACACAGTTATTTATTTAGTTTGATTTTTCCTTTTCTTCTTTCCTCTACATAGAAATTCTTGATAGAAGAGTTAAACTTCTAAGCTAAAGTGTGAAAAAGTCTTTGATGTAAACTAACTCTTATAAAAAATAGAAGAAACTATTCAATTATATTTACACGATATTTGGACCGTTTTTAATTCCCATAGAGGGAATTCCTCATATATTTACAGGTATTACTGACCTGTTAAAGCTATTTGTCTTAATTTCTGTTCACCTCCTTATAAAAAATGGAAACAAAACTTTCTCCCTTTTTCCTTCGGTTAGAAAAATAACGACAAATAACAGAAAAAGAAAAATTTCCCATCATTAGTGGATGCTTTAATAACACCTGTCATTTGTGATGCGAATTGAAATTTATCACATAAGAGAACAGAAATCTAAATTATTCAATCAATATATATAAATATAATATATATATATATATATATATATATATATATATATATATATATATATATATATATATATATATATGTATATATATGTGTGTGTGTGTGTGTAGAGAGAGAAATGTATGTATATATGTATGAATCTATGCGTGCGTGCGTGTGTTTGTGTGTCTGGAGAGGCAGAGAGTGTTTGGCAATATGATCTAACAAAACATGATTTTTAGCTGTGTTCTCTCTTTCGAATTTCCAAAAGAAGACGCTGTACACTTTTACAGAGACTATATATAGATATATATGAAAAAACAAAACCCTGAAGAGTTGTCATCCCCAAAATAGATAGATAGAAGCAGACTATGATAGATAGATAGATAGATAGATAGATAGATAATGAAGTCTGAGAAAAATAGATAATAGAAGACTGTGATAGATGGATAGATAGATAGATAGATATGAACAAACTAAGATAGATAGATAAATAGATAGATACGTAAGCACAAAGGTGATTTCGTAACATGACATGGTGAAAATGAATTCGTTACAAAAATCTATTTTTTAGCAAAGACACTTTCCTTGTCACTATACTTAATAAAATGGAATTGTTCACGTTAAATCTTCTTGAAAATGATATATAGATTCGCTTTGTATATAATCATACCATTTTAATTGCCCTAAATAAACTCACACAATGTTTTTCACAATGTTTAACTTGTACAATCTACTCTTCATCAAATAGTCTTCTTTTTCCAGCGACAAAAGTAATAAAATACTCTTGAACTCACTACGTTAGTTTAAATTAACAAAGCTATGAATCCATTTGTTATATTAAAAACAACCAGTTTTATGGGATTTTACGTCTCTATCTTACAAACAGGCTTTCTTTTTTTGTATCAGACATTATTGCGCTTATTCTCGTAACAGGTATTTACCTAAAGTGAGCCAAGGTTGGCTAAAACCCGAACAGCCTATAAAGATCGAAATCACTGCTTTGTAGTAACGGTTGGCTCGACAAGCTCACTAAATATTAATTACCCTCACGGAAAGGTGACTCTTAACTGCCTTGCAGTATCCTCTGCAGCATGACATAAATAATATGAACGGTTGATTTAGAAATGTCAGTGTCTATAATCATTACACCAAAAAAGATCAATCTGTCTGGTATTTTCCGGGGCAAAACTTTTGTTAATTGTTATTATTCCGACGAAATAATTATTGGTAATTACTTAATTGCACTTCGTACTATATCGGATTTTACTAATAAAAGCAAACGGAATTTTCAACAGTGTTCTTTCATTACCAATAGGTTTGGTAATTAATTCTGCTGTCAAAAAGATTTGTACTTCTATTTTGGTTCACTAATTTTACCAGGTAGTTTTATAGTTTTATTGTCAGGGCTTCGTTGCAAAAACTCGTAAAAAATGTAACTTTGTGTAAAAGAAAATAGACTTTCTTTTAGGTTGGTTATTTGCAATTTCGAAATTCTTACACTCACTTTCTTTATTCTTATATACAAATTTTAAGTTATGATTCGGATTGTTGGTAAAAAAAGCCCGTATGTATCACATATGTTCTACATAGATTAGTGTTCATAATGGTATAATGAAAAATATTGCACGCAAATACTCACAAAATGACACACGGTAAAACACCGACATACAGGAACACATATATATATATATATATATATATATATATATATATATATATATATGTATGTATGTATGTATGTATGTATATGAGAAAAATTCTAAGTTGCTGAACGTGGTCAGCATTTTGAGTACCACCATTCCTTTTATTCTAAAACAATCAATGCATATTTCCTTGAGATAAATACGGTGAATATTATTTAAAATTTTATACCGTTTTATGGACTTGTTCTATTTCTATTTCTTGTTTCCTTTTTCTACATTAAAACCAACTTTTGGCCAATGAAAGTGTGTTATTTATGATGAATCAAAATATATTTGAACATAAACATGATCAAATACTTTTACGAACGTTATTTAGCAGTGCGGGGACGATCAGAAAGATTTAAATGTTTGAACTTTATTGAAGAATGAAATAATGACATCTGAATATCACTTGCCTAAAACGTTTCGGAATATTAATTAATATTAAAAGCTACAAAAATGCAATCATGTTTCGATGCGTAGTAACGCATCTCATCAGGCTTTAGCAAATAACTGGTTAGTAGACAATTTATTGAGATTTAAAACCAACATACTCACTCTTTAAATGAGAAGAAGAAGAAAAGAAAAAAGAGTAAGAAAGAAAGACACAAGATACACCCAAGATAAGCAAAAGAGTAAGAAAAAAAAGAAATGAGAATGTTGCAGAATTTGTTTTGTTTTTATTCACATCAAGTAATCGGAAGAGCCTACGCTCATTACACACACACGCACACACACACATATATATGTGTATATATATATATATATATATATATATATATGAATATACATATATATATACATATGTACATGTACATATGTATATATATATATATATATATATATGAATATACATATATATATACATATGTACATGGACATATATATATATATATATATATATATATCAGATGAAAATATAGTTATGCTACATTTATGAGTTAAAATGTCCGATATCAGGGATAAAAGGAATAAAATGGTCACTGAGGTCAACACAGCGACGACACCCCCCACACACAATCCCACACACACACACACACACACACATGCACACACACATCGAAGAGCTAAATATTCAAGATCGCAGTGCATTGCTTTCATCCTAGTCCACTTGTATAATTATGACCAGCCAGATGATGTATTTATGACGGAATATGTAAAGACTTAATAGAACTGTGGCAGTATCTTTGGGATATAAACGTGATTTAAACGCTTGTACTGTTCATCAACTAATCTTTCTATCCATTGCGGATCGTACACCGTATTTCATGTTGTTTTATAATTGCCATCCAGTAAATGTTTTATCGTTGATACCAAGAAATTAATTACTGCAACCCAACCGGACCAGAACATTGTAACAGAAGCACAATACATCGCTTGGTACGACGAATTATGCTTTCAGCTTTTACAGGCAATTTTCGTTTGTATGTATGGAGGAGACCACATGTAAATGTAGAACTAGTCTATCAGCACGGAATGTCCATTCTTTGACAGGTCTCTAATTGCATATGATGTGCTCTGTTCGGACTCCCTAGGACTGAGATTGAAAATCAGATAGTCTTTGCAGGTGTTGTATACACTGATATCTTTTATGGACGTGAGGTTTCTAAGTCTTAATTATATCCAACAGAAAATTAATTCTCTTACATTGTGAACAATTAAAACGAAACTAGTTTCAGGAATACTTGGCTAAATTTCACCTAAACTGAGTTCTTCTAAGATTTAAACTTCAATGAGAATGAATGGAATATGTCGGAGAACTGATGAAACACCAGCACTTCTTTGAATCTGAGCTACGTCACTTCGCTGCCATTATTATACCGAAGTGTTGACATAGATTTTGTTAGAAAATATGTGGAATTTCGGTATATATTAAGTCTATTTCTAAATTTTTCAGCGCTTTTTGATAAAGAACACTAGAGGTGAAAATCACTGTCGAAAACATGTATTTCTCGGGTTTCGTAGACAGACCTTCCAGCAAGTGTTTATCCGCAATTATATATATATATATATATATATATTACTTAGATCTTATTTTTAGTGTATGTACCTATTTGAGTAGAAGCTCCGTTTATTTATTAAACAGTATATCTATTATTTTTCGTCTACGGGCATCAATATTCGAAAACCATAAGTGATATCTTGATTAAATGTGAGGAAAAACAAAATAAATCTAGAAATTTTCAAATATTCATAAACAATATATCTATCTATCTATCTATCTATCTATCTATCTCTCTCTCTCTCTCTCTCTCTCTCTCTCTCTCTCTATCTATCTATATATATATATATATATATATATATATATATATATATATATATATATATATATGAAATCTACAATATTTATGTGCAAATAGTTGTGTGTGCACTTGTTAACCGGTCACTGCTTCATTACAAATAATAGTAAGGATTTAAAGCATTTTATGCACTGCTTCTTAGCAAAATACTGATCATGCCATAATTCCTTTCAGCTAACAACAAAGGTTAACTTCGGTGATGATTTATTCATAGTTAACAGCTAAACAAATAAAGATTCTATATTCCAGGATAAGAATACTGAACCATGTCAATAACGTTTTAATGAAAAGAAAATGTTCCTTACACGTCATCTAAAGATCGATAAAAATCAAACATTGTTAGGCCAAACATATTTGATCGACATAAGTATATTACTTTTTTCTTTTTTTTTCAGACAGCAAAATTAATAAATTGACGTTCGAAAGTCTTATTACGGAAAAGTATATTTTGTTTAAACTCAGCGAGGTCCATTTAATAACAAAATCGATGCCGTAAGCAATTTCATTCTTTTAAAAAATAAATAAAAGATATTTCCTCCAACACTGCTTACCCAGAGTAGAATGAAATATTCTCGGCTCGACATACTTCCCTAAATTAGTATTTTGATGACCCAATGAGCAAACATCAGAGTATTGATTTTATGTGCTGGGCCGGGCCGACATTTTGGCAACCTCATTTTTTATATATATATATATATATATATATATATATATATATATATATATATATATAAAAAGAGAGAGAGTTAGAGAAAGAGAGAAAATGTACATTTGGATACTGTCATTTTCGGAAAGCAAATAAGTTACCGAAATTTCCATCAACTCCCAGCATCGTTATATTAATTTCCGTTATTTTCGGGTTATATTTTCTCCTATGTTCGATATGAATGATACATAAGTGCTGGCAACAGAGAACAAAAGGAAATAGAGAATATTAGTTTTAATTTATATTCACCTGATTAATTTTTCCAGACGTTATTTTCAGAATTTTACACGAAAGGAAACATCGAGGATTCTTTTAGAATCTAATCTTTTCCCAATCTGTCTATAATTCTGAAATGGAGTATTTTAATTATTTACACTATTTACATTGTTCGGAGTCTTGTCTTCATCTTTATTGTCATATTCACGACGTTTCATCCCCTCCACTTCTTCAGGTGATATTCGTTAGACTTTCGATTCGAACCCTTTATTTAGTCTACGGGGCTAGATTGTTCCAGTTCCACGTGTCACATGGCTCAGTGGATTAAAGGTGAACACAAACTTAGAGAGTTGTATTACTAAAGGGAATTAACTGAAAATGAGATATCCAGAAAAGGCATGACACTTCGAGCAAGAACGAAATGCTATGTGACAACACTTATTTTCAAGACCTTTCAGGTCCTTTCTCAGATATCTTGCAGATCCGAGCAAAGTGTTTGTAAGTACAAAAGCAGAACGATTTTATATTTTTAAGTAAAATAACCTAGGGCATGGCTTCAAGTGTTATCAGCGTTTCTTCTTCTTCTTCTTCTTCTTCTTCTTCTTCTTCTTCTTCTTCTTCTTCTTCGTACCCCTCATAGTCTGAACTAGCGTTATCCTACTCACATTTAGGACATAAGACTTTCATATACTTATAAAATCTTCCCTGCTGTAAATATTTATCATTCAGAAATCGAAATTTCCAACAATAAGATCTTTTATTGAGCTGTTCGGAAACTAATTAAATTTTCCATAAATCATCTTTTTTCTATTAATGTCAACCTATAAATGACCCAAATTCCACTCCAAGTAGAGGGTTAATGTGTGTTGTATGAACGTAAGAAAAATCAAGACGCGAATTTCCCGACATTATGTATGAAAGATAACGGATAACCCCAAACCTGAAGAGGTTCATATTGTAGGGACCGAGAAAACATCATGCCGGAAGCAGCAGACTTTTAGGAACAAGTTATTATCTTTCGTATCTCTTAGCAATGTTTATCTTATCCTGGTATTCATTTACACAAGGTCATTATATAGGTTACTCGCTGTTTTCCTGTGTCCACCTTACATTTAATATGTTTATGAATAAAAACGTTCCCAGGCTTTGTTTTCTCCTTATATATACCAGATCATTGCAACTTTCTCTTTGTAATTGTAATTATAAGTGACTTTTTTGTTTCTATTCTTTTAAAACCTTAATGGTTGCTCTGTTCTTAATATTCTCTGAATTCTTCCATCGAACCACATCTGTCTTACCCTAATACTCCACTTTCATCTTTGGTGAAATTGTCCAGCTTTCACTGCCGTATAGAAGGATTTATATCACATTTCTTTGTTTCTAATGCATTTTATTCCAGTTCTCATATTCCTCGATCTTCTCATTTCGCAGCCTTGTAGTTTATGCAAATATCTCTATATCATAAGAATCATTATTCAGTCAGTTATGTGCTATGCATGACACACTTAAGAAATTATGTATCTTTCGATACATGACTGACAAGGCACATTTTTTCGATACATGAAAAAGGCAGATATTTCCCGCAGTATGTTGGCATTTCTTTCTTCGACAGACCAGTTGCTATTTATCCATAGCTGCGGGGAGATGAAGAGGATTCATACCTTGGTAAAAGCTTTCTCAAAGCTTTCTTTACAAGCACGTAAGTGAATGCAATAGATTCGACTGGAATTCGAACTCGGCTACCCTTATTCTCAATCCGAGCCGCTATCCATTACTCCATCGTACCTAGGTGGCATATTTGCAAATCAAATTAATTTAATCTTCATTCAAAATAATGTAACCATGAACATCTTAAATTCACTTCCCGATGAAAAAAAAAAACCAAAAAACTTTTCATTTTGTTCTTTAATATAATATTAAATCTTTTGGATTAGTTTTCATTTTAATCGTATGGTTTTTAATCGCCACAGTGAGGAATGCAGGGAATCGTGAAATTACTACACTAGCGTGTTTTCTACGTGAATTGCTTCATAGTCATAGCACTAGGGAAGGCGTCAAGCTGGGTTTCAGGTCAGATATTCAATGAGGTGTGCAGAGCAAAACACTCAAGCATATTGGGAGAGTATTTTTTTTTTGTAGTTCCTGTACGCTTCAGTCAGCAATCAGTTTGAGATGCACTTACTTTCAGTTCTTCTGTATCCCTCTATCTTCCCACACCTTACATCTCTCTCTCTCTCTCTCTCTGTATCTGTCTATCTTTTTTCTCTCCTCATCATCTATCTATCTATCTATCTATCTATCTATCTATCTATCTATCTATCTATCTATTTCTACCTCTTTCCGTCTCTCTGTCTCTGTCTCTCTGTCTATCTCTATCTCACTCTCTTTCCTCTATTTATTTATCTCGGTCTGTTTATATTCATCGAATTTGCTACAACGTGTTAGCTAGCTGTGATATTTGCTCATTCGGTCAAGCAACAGATTATGAATGCCATCTTCAAAGTATTGCCAGTTCTAGTCAGTCTGAACTAGCATTATCCTACTCACAATTAGAACACAATACATTCATATACTTATAAAATCATCTCTGGTGTAAATATTAATCTTTCCGTTTTGGAAACTTCCCGCAATAATAACTTTTAATTGAGCTTTTGGAAAATTAATTAAATTTTCGTTACTTTTTTGTACTAGTGTTAAAGCCATAAAAGGCCCAAGAACGACTTAAGGTAGAGTTTAACTGTGTGGCGTATTAGATTAAGAAAAGACAAGTAGTGCAATTTACGAACTTATATAGGAACGGTAACGAATACCGTCAATATTATGGGTCAATATTATAGGGAACGGGAAAACATCCTGCCGGAATTCGGTTCTAACAAAGAAGTAGACCTTAAGAAAGAGTTTTCACATTGGACCTTCTTATTAATCGTCTACAAATGGAATCAGGATGAATCATCTGTGTGGGCGTGGGACGAAATATCCCAGCTACAAATGTTAGGGTTGGTCCTATATATATATATATATATATATATATATATATATATATATATTTGAAACGGTACAAAAGCGTATTAAGGCATTAAAAACAAGAAATTTTATATTGTAGGCCATGATAGATTTAAAACAAAACACACACCAGTCGATCGGTTTCGTCCCCTCTCATCAGAACTGTTAACGGGGAACTAAGATTATGAGGAAAAGAAAAAGAAAAAGTCTGTAATGGATGACATGAATGAGTGGACAGGGAGAAAAAAAATCATTATAAAAAATTATACCAACCAAGATGCTAGAAGCGCAGTACAGCAAGTCCAAGCAAACAATCTCTTTGTTTGCAAAGTGCAGGTTACCTGGACCTGATGTAAAGCGACTCCAACACCTTAAGATGGAATAATGAGTGCGAACTGGCCCAAACGGAAAACCAGTTCACACTGAAATCCATCGCACAAGTGGGATTCTTTATAAAGTATTACGAATGGTATCGCCCAAAGAAATTTTTTGTTCAGTATTATAGCAGGTACGTGTTGTTTAATTCTAATGTCCAACAGCTGTGTGGTTCTACCTATGTAATCGCATCCACAACTACATTTGAAATGGTAAATAACAGAATTAATATGGTGTGGGGGGTAGAATATCTTTACACATATATGAATGTACGGACTTAGTTTGAAAGACAACACGGACGTTCGCTGCAAAATAACACACACGTGAACTACATGAAATACGCTTGGCGAAGGATTCACTAATCCTACCCAACCACGGTAAACGAAGATAGACCGGGCATTTACCCACTGAAGCAGGTTTGATTTTGTTGAAACTGGCAGTCTCATCTCGAATAACCGATTGAACACAAAGATCTCAGTTAAACAACTGATTTCATGTTTCAAGGTGTCACCCGAACAAATCATTAACGCCCTATGTGCCAGGGTCCTAATCAAATTTATCTTTTGTCGTTTAGGACAAAAGGAGTCCCATCGAGTATATAGTGCTGTAAAAATAGACTTCCTGTAAACAGAGGTAATAAACGAGGAAGGAGTTCTTTGAACAAGAACATCTAAGAAGGGCAATGAACCAGTGACCGCCTTATCTACTGTAAATTTAAGGGCAGGATGAACACCATTGAGTAGGGAAAAAAATTGATCCACTTCCGATTTATGGCTGAATACAAAAAGTGTCATCCACATACCGAAAGTAAACATTGGGTGGGGCAGAACTTAACAAAAGGCTTTCCTCATAAAAACCCGCAAAAATATTTGCCAACACAGGACCCAAAGGGGAACCCATCGCTACACCATCGATCTGACGATACATGATATTGTCGAAATTGAAATCGACAAACATGGTGGCAAATTTCATGAGTTCAATGAACACTTCTTCAGGTATATTCGGAGGAGTCAAATCACTACGATATAACATATCTCTGCAAATATCAATAGTCTCCGATAAAGGAACACAAGTGAAGTAGCTACAGATGTCAAAGGAACACATAAATCCATCAGTGGCATCACAATTCCGAATGAATTTGGAAAAGGAAAATGAATCTTTAATACAAAAGGAACTGTAATGCTGCAACACTGGTTGCAACATTATAGCAAGCCACTTTGCGACTTTATGCTGTGAAGACCCAATCATCGATAATATGGGTCTCAACAGGACACCCTTCTTATGAATCTTGGGTAATCCATAAAGACGGGGGCGAATAGAGCCAAGCGGTCTCAATTGCTCTGCCATTTCAGAAGAAAGAACACCACATTTTTTTTTACCCATTTGACAAGACGTTTCTGAAATCGAATTTCAGAAGTCAGTGTAGAATCATGAGTGTCAATAGAACCAAGACGTTGAAACTTGGAAGGATCATTCAGTATACTTAACATTCTATTAATGTAGTCATGACGGTCCATGAGGACGACACCCGATCCCTTATCCGGTTTCGTAATAACCAAAGGATGTTTATTCTTAAGGGATCTAATAACCTTATGGTGTTCACTTCTCCATTTCGATTCAGAGAAAGAAATAGGAGTACTAGCATAAGAATGAGCCAAATCATTCAATTTAGCTCGAAAGTCACTGGATTTATCATCAGACACCGGTTGAAGCTTCGAGAGTTGAGCATAAAATACTTCAAATTCAGAAAAAATATTCTCCCTACTGATAGGAGTAAAATGAATGCTAAAGTCTAGGCCATGGACCAAAATAGCAAGCTCAATCTCTGCAGGAGAATAAGAAGACAAATTAACTACATTTTTTGTTAAGATGTTAACATTGTTTAAAACTTTGGGATTATTTCATATGTAAACATTTAAGTTGTACTTAATAAATATATATATATATATATATATATATATAGATAGATAGATAGATAGATACACACACATTTGTGTTTGAATGTTTCAAATTTGGTATATTAATGGTGGATCTTTACTAAGTATCGATAATATATATTTTGTTGACATAGAAATCAACAGTCATTTTCTCACCTCAAATGATCACTATACTAGAAACACACACACGCCCATATATATATTATATATATATATATATATATATATATATATGTATATATATATTCATATTTATACGTGTTTTCACAGGAAATCATGTATTTATCAAAACATATTCATATCCTAATATATGGGTTTATAAAAATAGTCATAATATATTATTTTGTAATGTTTGTCATGTTTTATGAAGTACAACTTAAATATTTACATATGAAATAATCCCAAAGTTTTAAACAATGTTAACATCTATTTTATTAATACAATATCAATTCTACGTGCACATATTATTTTATTATCTTAGCTATTAATATTGCCTCTTTGGCATTATAGGACATTCATCATTCATTTAAGCATTTATTTTAAAAAAGCTTATAATGTTTTATTTTAATATATGAGAAGTTTTCATTACTTCCCAAGGATCTGCATTGCATCATTATGATTTTTTCTCATATTCATCTGTTTTAATGATGGATCAGAATTTGTCTATTAGATCTGGTGAAAATGCGTGTGGCATTATATTTATGTGATATCCTTGACGACATTTGGCATGGTGGACAATGAGTTTGAATAATATGACGGAACATTGTTATGCGTTAATATATGATTTCTCTAGAATTTTTCTTTCGAAAACATCTTGCATAAAATGTGATGTGTGAGTTGTGTGTGTGTGTGGGGGGGAATAGACAATGTCTCGGAATAACAACTCTGAAAGCCGAGTTCGAATTCCAATCGAGTCGTTGCATTCACTTCAATAAGGTATGAATCCACCTCTACTTCCCAGCTATGGGTTAAATAGTAAAACATATATTTAAAAAAAATATTTTTCTCTTCTCCAAAGTTTTCTTAATATAATATGCAGTAGCAAAAAAGGTATTATCCTTAAAATGCAAAATAAATTTTGGTTTAAATAAGCCGTAAAATGTCTATGTACTTTGCAACTGTCTTAACATCATCATTGAACAGGCCGATATTTTTACCAATTATATTTAGTCAGTTATGTGCCATGCATGATATACGTTTAGGCGATCATGTATCTTCCGATACATGACTGACGAGGCAGATTTTTTTCCCGCAGTAGCCATTTCTTTCTGCGGTCGACCAGTTGCCATCCAGTTGCTGGTCTGTCCTGCTATTTATATAGCTTTTTGAGAAGAATAGAATTCATGCGTATCAACATGTAAATGAATGTAATGGATTCGACTGGAATTCGAACTCGGCTCTCCGATTTCTCAATCGAAGCCTCTATAGCTCTTTTTTACTACCTCATTTTTTTTGTTTTAATAACTATATTACTAGTTAAAATAATTCCTCCTCCTATTGTGTCGGCTGATTATATCCATGAATTAACAAGCATCTGAGATGAGGTATTATGTACATTATTTACATTATTCGGACTATTGTCCTCATCTTTGTCGACATATTTATTACAAAAATCTGCAACTTCTGCTAGAGTTGTCTTTAAATTTCTCGTTGAATGACAGTTTAAAATAGTTTCAAAAGAAAAAAAGGACAAATGTCTCATCATTTTTTGTAATTAATATGGCGACAAAGATGAGGACAATAGTCCGAACAATGTAAATAATTAACAAGCATCTAATCTAAATATTTAGTGCCAACGGAATTATATGAAAACTGATTTAACTTTTTCTTGCCGAATATCGAACAGTCATCAGCAAAAATCATTTTTCATGAATTTCTTCCCGGAACTTACATGTTTAGTTGTTTATTAACTGAAGGTAGAACTTTCTTTTCTCTCATCTCTGTATGTACTTAATGTACTTAATATATGTCATCTGCTTCTTTTTATTTGCAGTACAATTTATTCCCATTATCTTTGGCTGGTCAATAGTTTTTCTTTAGTTTTTCAGATATTTTTGTGACAAAAGCTATTTTTGTGACTAAAGCTATTTTATTTATTTTTATATTTCTTGCAAAAATATTCAATTATGTTTTTCAACGTATTGTTATCTCAGTTGAATTTTTCTGCAATTTTCAACGTTGTCTTCTCATCTGTCAATGACTTTACATTATTCTGCCTTAAAACTATGTTTTTCTTATGACCCATGGCAATCTATATATCTGAAATTAGCACACACGCACACACATATATATATATATATATATATATATGCATATACATATAAATATACTTGTGTATATATATATATATATATATATATATATATATATATATATATATATTAATAATTATACTATTATATTATTATCTGCCTTAAAACTATGTTTTTCTTATGACCCATGGCAATATATATATCTGAAATGAAGAAACACAAGCATATATATATATATATATATATATATATATATATATATATATATATATATATATATATAAATTTACTTTATATATATATATATATATTAATAATTATACTATTATCTTATGTATTGGCAATATGCCGAGATATCCACGCATTGCTAAATAAAATTTCCCATGATCAAATATTTTATTTTATTTCTAATAAAATCATATATTATAAGATCCTGTAATAAAATACAAAATCATATAAGCTGAAATTCGTCTAATAAATATATCACTTGATCGAAAGAATTTTATTTAGGTGTTTTGTTTAATAAATCTATTGTGATAAACTGACTTGCTTTAAAAAAATCTGTTGAAATATACCTCTGTGCGTGTTCGAGACCCGCTCTTATCTACCGCCCTTTTTTATTAACCGACACATTTATGATTTCGCCTGTTGAAGCACATTTATCTTTGCCTTTCTTGTTCACATTGTTCCTCGACAGTAACATCTAATAAATTTCTATATGTTTTTTTTTTTTTGGATGTTATTTCTGTCGGCGAAATCCGCCGAAAGTAGTCTAATGGAACCGAACGTGGAGCCAAATCAATAAACCCACCCATACAGGATTCGATGTTGATGTAAAAGAGGGAAAGAAAATAATTAAATAATTCATTTAAAGAATAATAATTAATTTACGAAAATTATCGATTGTTTTAACCACTATCACGTTGTTTTGCAATCTATAAGATTAATCTGTTTTTGCTCCAATTTACTGATTAAGACAATAAAAACCAGTGCCACTTGCTTACGTTTCAAGTTATGAATACACACGAGAAAACATTTTGAATCTGACTTCCTTTAACTGACGAGCCTCTGTCGAAGGCCAGAGTCTCGTCTCGGAAAACAGCTACCCGACCTCGTTTTATATAGGGTCTACGGGGATTTTTTGGCCTAGCCTACGGGTTTGGATTTCCCTACATTACATTCGTCCTTGTGCCACATCCCACCTCGTGGGGAGGCTGGTAAATATCGACTTACTTTAACTGAGATATTTGTTTTGAAAATAATGATTGTTGCTGTCAAGCCTAAAGCAGTCAGAAGAGGAATATATCACAAACATTTTTACCCAAGATTATGCTCTGATGACCGATAAACCGATTACTTCAGGACATAGCTGATCATGGCTCTCATTTCTTATCTCGGATGGCTCTTAGCAGTTTTCTCCCATTTGCTATCCTCGTTCCGCCATATATTCATTGAGGCTCGTCAAGTAAACGAGCCACTGATTTCACTTCCCTCTACTGTTCTGAATAGTGTGAGTGTTAAATTTTCCCAACCCTCCTTCCTAATTATGTGTTCTAGGAATTTCAGGATTTTTCCGTGATTCTGATTAGAAGTGTTCTTTCTGTTGCTATTTTCTTGTTACGTACTTGATCTGTCCATTGAAAATTCGGTATCTTTCTGTAGATCAACGTTTCTGCTGCCTCTAGTTATCTCCTCATCCATGAGGAGATTGTCCAGCATTCACTGCCATATAAGAGGATGTATATTACTTAGCAAGCCTGCACGCTTTCCTTTGATTCTGACGAAATTTGTAGCTGTTTTTGACCATTATATTTCGATAGTAGCATTTTACGTTAGCATGTTCATTTTTGTTATGAATTGTGTTTTTTTTTGTTATGAAAGATAATAGTGTAAGAAAAAGATGGTATTATGGAATCCTCTATACTTGCCTGTCATCCCCATACAGGAAGATGCCCTCTTCCTCAAATTAACCTTTAACCAATCATCAATTCACTTTTCCAAACTTAACTTCCCATTTGTTAAAAAGACACAAAAATGTAGCAAGTTGAGACAAATCCTTTTTTCCCGCGCAGCTGTCTGGAGCCTATTTGAAAACCCAAAAATCTATAAAAAAAAAAGAATCGCTCCACTTAATTCTAGTCAGTCAGACATTGAGTTTCGTGAGATTCCACGCGTGCCAACACACTTACTCAATAACACTAACAGCCTCTCATCAACTCAACTCGCACTACTATTGCCCCGTGAAGAAACTTAACTTACAATTTACTATAAAAAGTGACATTATCACTACGAAATAGTAATTGTACATTTAATCAACTTTATCATATCAGTCAAAGGCACACAACTCTTGATAACTTGAATTAACACTTACAATTGTCACAAACATACACACTATTATTTGAACTTACACAATTGACATTCTACCTTGCAGAAATCAAACTGTTTTAATTTCACAAACAAACTTAAACCATCAACATTCATTCCCCAAATCTCTGCTTCTCTCTTTGCAATCTTATCTCACTTGCCACATTTAAACAAGCAGCCTCAAATCACTTTGTGTATGTCAAATATATATATATAAATTCATGTTATTTTTTAAATCTATAACTACGTTGTTTTTTCCTTGATTTCTACAAGTTGTATTGACTTCATATCTTCATTTAATTTATTTGTTTTGGATAAATGTATAATGTACATGCCCATTTTAGGCCTTCACATAATTTCACCTTCTGACACAACTTACTTAGCATAAATTCTGCAACAGTATTTTATATTTGCAGTGATGTAAAATACTATAATTTTCTTACACTGTTATCTTTCATAACAAAAAAATAATTCATAATTTTATTAGAAATATTAAAAATATTTCTAATAAAATTTTACATCCCTACAAATATAAAATACCATCTTTTTCTTACACTATTAGCTTTTATTACGTGTATATGACTGGCATAATTACCCAATTCTTCGTTTGCTAAAATGACTTCCCTTTCATTTGATATTAATCTCTTGGAAAGTACGTGACACCTGGTCGAAAATGTCGCTGTTAAAGAGACTTTATTCTCATCAATTTGTGATGGTTGTCAAAAGTAATTATTAGAAGTGATCGAAAGGAATGTTCATTTTAAAGATTATTTAAGTGAATTTGCAGAGGATAAACTTGTGTGATAAACAACTGAAGAAAAAAAACTAATAAAAGACCCTGGAAAGTTTGCAGAGAAATCTGAAAAAGGTATAGAAAAGCGAAAGCTTCTAGTCATCTAATATATGATCTGTTAGATCGAAGAATAACATTAGATACGAAGAATATGTTGTTAGAATGAGATGTGGTTTTCTAAACACCAAGATATGGCAGTGGATTTTTGGCAATTTTGTCAGAGATAAAATATACATGGCGCAACATGAATATTGTACGGCGGGCAAATATTAGTCTATCGTGAATAGAATATGTGAGAAATGAAAAACAAGGCAAATTTTAATTATTTGAAGGAGACAGATTCATTTTTCCGACCTGTAATGAGGAGGGAGTATTTATAGAATCTAGAACTCATGACGTATTGTATGCAGAAATACGGGAAAGCAGGAAGTAACCTACTTAACAAGATTGTGCCAATGCATGAAGAAAAATATTTCTATTGCAAAAAATGGTTAAAAACCATGATCCTCTTCGTTTTCAATGTACATTGAAAACGAAGAGGATCATGGGACGAAAAAAGAAAAGCTGGAAGAGATTATTAAGCAAATCTGCCAAATTTTATTTAGTGAGTAAGATTAATTGTGGCTAAGGGTAACTTTCTGCTTATTTATTACGGATATCATTCAAAATAAGTAAAACTATGAGGAAGAGTGATTTAATATCTAATCTCCTATATGGAAGTGAATACTGTCCAATCCCCTTGCAGATTAAAAGGAGACTTGAAGGGTCACGGATTTCATTCTACTGATGAATGATGAGAATATAATGAAATTAACATGTATACAATTCCTAATGAAAATAGTATCTACAAGGAAACATAGATTACAATTAGAACGAGACAGTTAATATTTCGTGGACGCAAAATGAAAATGCCCCGAGAAATCTCATAGAATAAATTGAACGCATGAGAATTTGGAAGAAACCGTAACCCAAGTAAAACGTGTTTGTGTGAATTGATAGCAGAAACAATCAAAGAGATATAGTAAAGGTTTGAAAGGTATTTAATACAAAAAAAATGAAGTTGTGGTGAGCTATTAACTTCTACGTCCTGCAATGACTTTTCCCATAAAGGAAGATATATATTAATAATCGAACAGAAGAAGGGACTAAGCATAAACTACAAGAAAACACAATTCATGATCATCAGTAAAAAGCTGAGCCTGAAATGCTATTTACAGGTCGGGGATACTAAAATCAAGCAGGCGCGGAAATGTAAATATCTGGGAAATGTTCTGACAGACGACGATAAATGCGACGCTGAGATCCGAAGATGTATTCGAATGGGTAAAGTCACATTCAAAAAGCTTTGCAGAGTATTACGAGACAAGAGTATTTCGTTGGTAACAAAGAAAAGAGTACTTAACTCCCACGTGATGATACCTGTCCTCCTTTACGAATGTTGGATGGTCTCTTCAAAGATGAGGAAAAGACTCGTGGCAACGGAGGCATAGTTCTCCAGAAAGATGCGAAGGATACCATGTACCAAACATGTGAGCAAAGATGAGGTTGTAAATAGGACGTAAACAAAGAGGAAGTTTATACTTAACACCTGGAAGAGGTAGCTGAAACGTATGGGACACGTAATGAGATAGAAGGGTTTGGAGAATCTGATACTTACAGGGCGGGTAGAGTGAAAGAGAGACAGAGGAAAGCAATGCGTGACATACCTAGCGGGCGTAAGCAAGGTGATGACGGGAAAAGGTTTGGGAGAAGTAGCAGAAAAACAAGACATTGAGAACTGCAAGTGAAGTGGAAAGCCATGATCACCTACGTCCCAAAGAAACGCAGCATATAAAAGAAGAAGCACAACGCTATAAACGATTCCTTTTCACTTAGGAGAAAGCGAAAAAAGTTTTATTTCAGTTGAAACGTGGTATAATGATGAAGAGAATTAATCATCACACATGACTTCATCTTTTGACTTGAAAACTTTTATATTCATCTGAAACCCGAATTTAATCTTCACTTGTGAACAACACCGTCAATGTTTGATAATTTAAAAATTAGAATTGAAAGTCTGATAGTTAAAATCTCCAATAAATATTTTCTGTTTTTATCGAGTTTATTTATAATTGAGAGATGTTATTAAATAATTTGACTCGTTAAAATATTTCTTAAACCTTTAGTCAAAAACTTAAGAAATAAATATGAAGTTTTTTTTTTCTATTCTGCAAAAAGTTCTACTCGAGATTTTTCAAAAATTATAACTGTTACTTTTATCTAGATATATATATAAAAAAAATACTGATCTTTGGTTGGTTTCATCGACAGGCTGGAATCGATATGCATCGATGTATTTACTGCTGTTCCAAGCAGGCAGTTTTTGTTTTCTTTTTGTTTTTTAAATGATTCCATTTCCAAATAACAATCTGTTGTTTTCCCATGTTTTTGTAAAAAAACAAAAAACAAACTCCAATACGCCAATGAAATTCTCCTTCTATTTCACGTCTCTTCCGCACGTTTATGATCATGGCTCTCCACCTGGCTTTCCTGTCCTTTGTAGCTCTTAATGTATTTTAATGTTTCTAGCATCGCTCCCAAAACTTGTTCCGCTATCCATTCACTCTAGCTCGTCAAGAAGGTTGTGCTTTGCTTCCAGGTGTCTCACTTACATTCACTCTCTTTCTGATGTTAAGAAGACGTGTCCTTTTTATTGCCAATGTCTCTAGAAATTTGTTGCTGCTCACATGTTCGGTCCATGATATTCTCAGTATCATTTCTCAATTACGACTGTGTAGCGAGTTCAGTTTTCACTAGTTACTTACGGTCTTGTGTCACTTTTAAGCCACGCCCCGATGATCACACTCCTCTAATCACTTTCTTTGCTAGGCCTTCCCAAAATGACATATTTTAAATATTTTTAGATGTCGCTCTTCTCCTTTTTCTTTGCTTCCAATTCACATCGTTATTATTATTATTATTATTATTATTATTATTATTATTATTATTATTATTATTGTTATTATTATTAGTTATCTTATTTGCCATATTCACAACATTTCTGCCGTTGTACGCTCCGGCCTCCTTCAGGTGACTGAAATTTCAAATCGAACCATTTATTTCGTCCACCAGACTACATTGTTCTAGTTCCACGTGCCATACCTCTTCCGGATGTCTCAGCTATTTATCTTAAATTTTTACCTTAAATAAATATAAACCAGTATCTGTCTATATTTCTGAGAAGAGATATTATGTACATTATTTACATTATTCGAACTATTGTCCTCATCTTTGTCGCCATATTTCTTACAACGTTTCGGCCATTGTAGGCTCCGGCCTTCTTCAGGTGGTTAGAATGTCGAACCGAACACTTCATTTCGTTCACTGGGGTGGACACATGACACAGTCGATAAAGGCGTTAGTTAGATCCAGTGACAGGACTCAAAGAGTGTCAGTTCAATACCCGGTTATGTTAGTGGAGAACATTCAGGGGGAAATTAACGGGAGATAACTGATAACTGACATCCATTAAACATGGCACGTGGAACTAGAACAGTCTATCCCCAGTGAGCGAAATAAAGGATTCAGTTTGACATTCCAACCACATGAAGAAGGCCGGAGCGTACAACGGCCGAAACATTCTTTGCCATATTCACAACATTTCAGCCGTTGTACGCTCCAGCCTTCTTCAGGTGATTGGAATTTCAAATCGAACCGTTTATTTCGTCCCCCGGGCTAGATTGTTCTAGTTCCATGTGCCATGCCTCTTTCGCATGTCTCAGCTATTTAACTTTAATTCATCTCCTCATGTTTTCGCTCATCACTTCTGTAAGGTGTTATTTAACTCAGAACACTTGGAGTCAAGTCACTGGACCTAAGCAACGACTTTATTCACTGGGCCATGTATCCATGATAAAAAAGAAACAGCATTGTCAAAAATGGACTATTTTAATTTCAGCTAGAATTACATAAAAATAGCGGTTATCATGATATTCTTCTTCCATATCAATTATTTTGACTAGAGTTAGTATTTTTTAAAACTTTTTTAGAAGGGACGGTTCAGTGTGTATGTGCGTCTATGTGTGTATGTTCGCTGACTTATCACTATGTGTATGACACTGCAGCTCATTTAGTGTTTGAAATACAAAAAAAATTGTTGAATTATAATTTTTTCAGAGAGTCAAGATATACGAAAATGCGATTATAAGATAAGATTGGCAGAAGTAAAAACACATGCGCAATGCCTGTCACGTAATCACTTGAAAACTGCACACTCTCTATCTCTTTATATCTATAATATATATGTAAGATTGTTGTTAAAAAGCTCTTCGTACGACTAAGAAGCACTTTACAAATAATGTTGTGTGGTAAAATGTTGGGGAGTTGGCCAGTGGGAGAACTATTCGTGTGTATATGAACGAGGAAATACCGAAATTTGCTGGGAATTTGAAGAAAGCGGGTGAACCATATGTATTAGTGATTTTCCCACCCAATTATGAGATCGTTGTATAAATTCCCATGAGAGGGAGATAGAGGGGGGAGAGCAAAGCACCCTACTGTAGAGCACTGATTAGCAAGATATTCTCCAAAGATATTACTACTCTGAGAAATTTGATTCTTATTTTTCAAGTATTGAATTTAGAATGACTATTTATGCTAATATTTATTATATTTAGCTTCAAAATATGTGACCAAAATATTTTATCACAGGAAAATCTTAAACAAAGTTTCATCCTGCTCTTATTAAAAAAATATAAAAATAAAAATAAAAAAAAGGTTTTATTAAAGATAGTTATCAATTCCTCTAAAATTATTTTGTTTCTGCCTATTATCCGTTTTGCATACACCCACGCATATATGCATCTATCTATCTATCTATCTATCTATCTATCTATCTATCTATCTATCTATCTATCTCTCTCTCTCTCTCTATATATATATATATATATATATATATATATATATATATATATATATATATATAACTTAGATTTGCTCTACTTACTGTATTGAGCACTTAGTTAGTTTTTTACTTTACACGTATTGGAGTTTTTTTTATTCTTTGGACTCTGAGCTTGGATTCTGGACAATTGTTTTCGCCTCAATTACATGTTCTTAGTTCTTTTTTTTTTATTCCTTATTTTTCCTTGGGTATTGGTTGGTTCATTTACAAGCCAAAACACCTAAAGTTTTTCCAGACGTGTATAATTACTTATATAATTATATATATATATATATATATATATATATATATATATATATATATATGGGCTGAAGATGGCATACAAGTTTGACACCGACTGTCGTTGTTAAACTCGGTGTTTACGTTTATATTTACATACACTCTACACATACTCAAGGGAAGGTCAAAATTTATTCTCTCATATTCGAATTTTTATTTACCTATATATATATATATATATATATATATATATATATATATATATATATATATATGCATGTATGTATGTGTAAAATATACATTTAAGTTATGCTATATTTATGTGGTAAAGGGACAGAGAGTATGTAAATATACAATTGGACATTGTTCGAATATGTGTGTGTGTGTGCATGCGCATGCGGGTGTGTATGTGTGACTGTGTGTGCGTGTGCATGCGTGTGTGTGTGTGCGCGCGTGTGTCTGTGTGTTTCTGTGTGTTTGAGAAACCCCATTTAGTCGTCGTAACGTAAAAATACATTTCAAAGGTGCAGATTTGTTTCAAAATGACTGTTTTCTTTCTTTCAACGATTGACATTATAAAAGTATTTTCCTTGTTGGCATTGCACATATTGGCAGTAACAACTTGAAAGAAATATATTCACTAGATAATAATATTTACAATTTATCCATATCGAGAGCATTATCATGCCAGCTTACAATCTGACCTAAAAGCCATAGTGCCTAAACCAATAGATATACCCACAAGGAGGCACCCCTATTGCACTATATCTGGAATGATCTTTGGTTTTCATGAGCAACGAATCACATTTTATTTAACCATCTTTTTCTTCAACAGGTCTTACATCTTGGTTTTCAGAGCCCTGAATCAGAAGTGTTTCTGTACATGTTCCAGCAAGGTTCTGCCCGCTTCCACCTGACCACGTTAATCAAGAGTTAGAAGCTGATTGAGTATTTCAATCTTCATGTCACCTTCAGAATGAGATCTCATGGTCCTCTTGGGTTGAATATCCTCGACTTCTATATTTCTGGCATTGTAAATAAGAATATCAAACATCACACCCAGAATATGTAGGAAACGTTGAAGGCCAATAGGTTGATGGCCAAACAAAACGAGAAACGTCTGATCTGGAAATTTATACTGGTTGTTCTATTTACACTATATACAACTGATGATGGCCAGGGCACGCACAAACCTTGCGATAACAACAATAAATATAAGGGAATTTGTCTGCATGTAAATAGTGTAAATAATCCTCATCCAAGAAATTCAGATATAAAAAAATTGAATTTAACTTAAATGTTTCTTCGGAAAAATACAATTATCTTTTAAATCAAATATCATAATGCTTATAATACATATATTTATTCATTTACGTGGTTCTATCTCTCTCTCTCTCTCTCTCTCTCTCTCTCTCTGTCTTTCTCTCTTTATATTTATATATATATATATATTACATTTTATACGTGGTCATTCCATCTCGCAACAAAGCTTGCTAAAAACAGGATTCTTTATTACTAAATATATCTAAGTAAAATCTTAAATTAAAAACTGTTTATTCAAGTATTTATCATAATCCGTGAAACATCTGATTTTTATTGCAATAAATCGAAGAATAAAACATTTTGTCTTACAGCGTTATAAGTGAAATATATATTTGGCGTCAGATACGTCACTTCTCTCTGCGAGAAACTTTGATTTCTGAGCGTATAGTTGAAGGATAAACAGAGAAAAATCAATCTTTCATCAAAACATATAATCTGTTATTGAGAGGAGGAGTCAATAAATCAAAAATCCTTAAGCACAGAGCCAAAACGATTTTTTTTTTTTTACGCAAACTTGTATAGAATAGACCAAACCTGTTTTATTAGCAGAACCACTGACCACCCGACTCTCAAATTATATTTGAAATTAAATTCTCCGCATTCTGTTTTAAATCTTTATAACGTATACTCAGTTCAAAGATAATTATATATATATATATATATATATATATATATATATATATATATATATATATTCTCATTCTTTTGTGTGTGTGTCGTTATATACTTGCATAATGAGGAATGAATAACTCATACACCAAATATTCATTTAATTTATGAACACACTCAGAACATTGGTCTTATTATTACTGCAAATTAAAACGTTTCTGCTGATTAAAATAATATCATCACAACTTACATATTAAGACAAACAAATGCATCGTTGAAAATGGCTAATAGACTTGTCGAAATCACTCGAATCCAAGGATTATGGGCACAGTTATTACACACTCTGTGCAAAAAAAAAAGAACTTTTCTAGTAAGCATGCAAGAAAATTATAGTAAAAAATTTTATCGCAGTGTCTTCTCATTCAGACTTGTCTAATAGAAAATAGAAGGATCTCTACCCAAATACACAATATGTCTGTCTATCTATCTATCTATCTATCTATCTATCTATCTATCTATCTATCTATCTATCTATCTATCTATCTATGTGTGCGTGTGTTTATACTGTTTTAAATGATATATATATATATATATGACAGAAGTATTCAAGATTAAAATATATCTGAGATAATGATTTTAATTCTGTGATCCTAGAAATGATAGTTTCATGCCTGATCTGAATTGCAAACCATGTCACGCTACGCTGACTGCATAGATATCGCATATTCCTTCGTCATTTCAATCTTACTGAGCTGGACATAAATATGGTTGGACGATGAAGATAATAATATCCAACTTAGATTTAATGCTTCTAGAATGTCTCAACTCGCCTTGAAACTGTTGCGCGGCCTTGAAGCATCATCATAATCAAAAACAATATTTAAGCAGTCCTACATTAGTGCGGGATTGATGCAATTACTAAAATGTTGCCGCAGTCTTGGGCTAGTGAAAGGCAGCTTCACCATTAAAATAAACATGATTATTATTCATGTCTCGTGTAGGGCTTTTTACTTTTTGGCAAAATGTGAGCATATCTCACGTCTCTCGACCTCACATCTATCCATATTTGGCACGTCTGTCTTTTCCCAAGGCTAAAATCAACGTTGAAGGAACAAGATTTCAGACACTTGACAAAACAAACGGGAACACGGTGAGAAAACTGGTGGCCACATCAAAAGAGAAATTTGCAGGCTGTATTAAAAAGTTGAAGGGACTCGGGGATAAGTATGTGCGGTTTGATGAAGAGTATTTTGAAGTGTCTAAAGTAGCAGTAACCTAGTAAAAAATGTTTACTTAATATTAAATAATGTTCAAACATCCATCGTATGTTTTCAGTTAATCATTGAGAAACTAGAAATATTTTACGGATAAAAATCGCCAATTTAAACAATTCTGTATGGCTAATTGGAATTAAATAACTGATAGCACCTTTAAAATTTGGTATAAATCGTTTTAAATACTGACTGAAAGAAACAACTTTCCGGTCGAGAAGATAAACTTTCTTTTTAGATATTAATTTATTCTCCTTTCCTTCTATAATCCATTTTTCTTTTCTTTTTTTCTTTTTTTATTTCACTCTGCCTCTTGTGTCAGTTGTTCTTAAAGTTTATATTTCAGATCTTAAAAGTAGCGAAAACAGATTTCTTTAAATCAGGATAATCCGAGGACGTTGGCATCGAAAAGAGTTATGCACTTGACCTCATTTAGAGTGTCATGAATCCAAAAATATTTAGGTCAGGTTAGCGAAAATGACTTGAATTAAAACAGGCAGGAACTTTTTAAACGAAATGTCTACCTAAATTCTTTCTCCTTGGACCGTTTTGCCGCGCCCAATAAGTTTCATTTACATCTGCCTCAATGGCTCATGAGTTCCAAATTTTATGAAGTATGCTGCATCATTAAGGCTGTTGCATTTTTCCAAGAATTTCCAGGTGTTCGTTGTTCGAACATAAGTAAAGGAAAATTTTCAAATAATGACTTTCAAAGTATGCATAATATCTATTTTAATTTCATTTTTTTTTGTATAAAATTAAGCTTTGTAAATCCCAATAGGCTTCTTTAATACATTGTCTCATAATCGTGTGACATACTTATTTTCTATTAGGGCAATGTTCAGGACAAATTAAACGTTGTCAATTCCAACCGCAAACCATTATTAGTTGAAAAAATCTTAAAATATAATCGTTCTATCTGTTAAAGTAAGTTAAGTAAATAATATCGTTTCCATTACGAATAAATTAACCATATTGAAGCATTAATTAAATTAACTAATTCTTATTTAATATGAAACTTACAACAAACATAAATTCTGAGAAAATCAAGCAACATTCAGTGCAAGTAATAATTGAATATTATTCATTGATTATTTTCTGCTAACACAAATCTGCAAAATTAGTCATTCATCATTATTTCTCTTCATATAAGGAACCAATAAAAATACAATTTAGATGGTTGTCATCAAATAATATTTAATAACATTTTTTTTCTTTTTTTCTTGATACAGCAAGTATTCTGTTGGATATATGGGGAGACTCTTACTAAATCACTTAATATTTCATCCTGTGAGAATAGTTGTACCTCATTGCTTGAGATAAATTGTACATTTCTTCTGCAATATTTCTTCCTCTGACTAAATTCCTATATAATCTAGATTAAAAGTTAGAGATTGCTAGATCAGAGCCATGTTGTACAGATCTTGATGCCGACGGAGAAAATAGGATAAGCGGTTTATTTCCTTATTTTTTTTTTATCCCAGAATTTTGCTAAAACACTAATAGTTAATGATTTTTTTGTTTCTTTCCATATTATCAGAATACCAAAAGCAAAACTTTCTTTTTTTGTCTTTTGCCCATTGATTTGCAGTTCAGGACAAAATTATTACGACCTCAATAAAAATGTTATGCTATTTCTTTTCCTTTTTGGCAAGTTCTGTTTAACAGAGCAAGGAATATACCGCTCGAAAAGTTTTATTTTATTTAGAATGTTTATATAATTAAACTATCACACAAAAACACACAAACCTCAAAACAATCCAAGATACAAATTATTAGTCGTCTTAATGATTGAGTATAATTTTACTGAATAATGATCCATGATAGTCGTCTACCTTTTTAAGCCCGTCTCGTTGGTGTTTTCGCGCATTCCTTTCACCAAATCTTTTAATGTCCCAACGATTTGATTGCCTTCTGCCATAGAACCTAGTATTTAGGTTCACTTCATATTTTTGATTGGATTTAAAACAGTCCGTTGTGCAGGCCAATCAGTTATATTCACTGTAGCCCGCTGAAGGTTATTCTCTGTTCAGGACTGTCGAATGTTTCTGGTTATTGTCAGACTGGAAGACAAAACAACGACCTATAACAATTTTTATTTCTACTGACTGCTTTATGTCTTCCTTCATAAATTTATAATTTTCTATTTTCGTCATGATTCCTTCAAACCTGACTAGATACACAATTCTGGACTTGTAAACTATCACTACAGCTTTATACTCACTCCAACAAGTGTTATTTCTATTATACGAATCTCTTTTCTTTCTTCAGGCATAGGCAACTTCTTTGTACCCCAAACTTTATAATTTCGTCTTATCTAACCAAATAACGCACTTCCGGTATGTAGTTTCGTACTCCCGGTTTTCCTTATGATTTTTCAGTCTTGCTTGTAGTGTCACTCCTAAAAAAAGCCTCCAAAATTAATTCTGTGTATGGCTCTCGTGATTGTCTTTTTAAGACATTAATTTCCAATATGGTTGTCATTCACTAGTGTTTTAGTAGGTGTTCTAGTGTCATTATAACCCAAACCCTACACACTCGTCTTCCTTTTCTATTGCAAAATTCTTAAAAAACATTCGGTTCCTAACTCTTCCAAATGATGTGGACTTATAGTGACAAATATAAACTATTTTAAATAATGATTCAAGCACCCACAAATATATAACATTAATGCTTGGAAATCATGTATTATTTGTACTAAAATAACGACACAAATAATTTACAAAAATCAATATAACCCGAAAAGATTTCCAGCAGTATGGATATCATTTTATAATTTTATAAGTTTTATAGCTCAAAATTCCTGTTAGTAAAATATGTCTTTTATATTTTGAAACTTTAACAAAATTTCCCACCATCTTTTATCGTATAATTTATGGGAAGGATTTCATCTGGAGTTCATATTGTTTGGTGAATATAATCCAAGTTTTTTAACTCTTATCAAAAATGTTCAACCTCTAAAATCTCCGGAATTCTTCAGGTCACTCTTGAATTTATTAAACACACTGGATCTTAGAGAGTAAAGTTTTCTTGATCCACATAGATCATTCTTATCATACTTTACATATCTTGTTTAATTTCAGACCACATAACAATCAATCATTCACTCTGTGAATCTGGGCTGTTTTATATTCTTGGACTGCCAGACATACTAAACGAATTCAATGATATTTATATATTGTTTATTTTTATTATTTTATCTCGCGGGCTAGATTCCATGCATGGGCCGAAAGCTTAAAATCAACATTTTATCTTCTATATTTTAAGCCTTTATGCAACTATAATATTTTGTGTGATGTTGGACAACAAAAATCATGAACGTCCCTTCCATTTTGCAAGAATATCGTATGGATATAGAATGGCAATATATAGCGTTCACAATAGCATGTTCGACTTTCATGCAAATACTGGTTTGCAGAGTAGATATGGGAGCGTCATCATTGAGAATGAATCGGCTCCTGACACAGGGACTCAAACAATTGTTTCATGATGCGGGATGCTATGCGTTACAACACTAATTTAATTTTGATGCTTGTGTAGGGATGGTTTAACAGGAACCACGTACTCCTAAAATGTTATTCAAAACCATCTGCTGTATTTCGTATAACAGTGCGTTGTTTCTGCTGGGTAATAACCTCACGTAATGTGAACCTGGTATATAATATGTTCTGAAAATTGTTTGAAAACTTCTTTGGCTGGGAAAATCTCCAGAACAGTCCCCCAGTTGAAAATGTATGGCACATAAATGGAAAATATCTGACTCTTTCAGTTAGCTTCTTAGTGCATTGTAACAACAAGGATAAGAGTTATGAAATATGTATTTCTAGTATTCACCATTTGCATGATTGTACACAAACGATAATACAGGCCCGTATTGATACTGGAAATAAGTGCAGATGATATACCATCGATTTAGGAAACCTGTGCACGTCGTCGTAGGGTGTTATATATGCGATGATTTACAGTAATCCTCGTATGTGTCCCGTATGTTTAATCTTGAGTAAATTGAAACATATAGTCAGGGTGTCGCAAGTATATTTTCCGTGAATATATATATATATATATATATATATATATATATATATATATATATATATATATATATATATATATATATATATATATATATATATATATATATATATATATATATATATATATATATATATATATATGTATATATATATATATATATATATATATATATATATATATATATATATATATATATATATATATATATATATATATATATATATATATATATATATATGAGAGAGAGAGAGAGAATGGAAGAAATTGTGAATTGCAAAAATGTCTGTTTCTTGAGATTCCTTAATGAAAAGGTGTTTGGGATAAAATCTCCTCAGCTTATGGAAGTCGCTTAATAAGATGTGTCGGTCACGAGAGTGGAATATTGATGAGAGAAAACAGTTTCCATGAAGGCACGGTACTACTTTTGTGCTTACATTTCTAATTCACCAAATCTTCTCGACTGCATTCCCCAGGTTTAAATTCGTCCCAATCCATTCCAGCCTGCACACAGAGACATGCGACTGCGTACAGACACATATACGCAGGCGTGCAGAGAAATAAAATTGGAAGATATGATTACTCACACATTTACTGAATGTATTCATTTGTCTACCAAGCGATTTATTTGCATTAATCTGTGTATATCTACAGGCATATATCTTCCCTTACATTGTAAATTATATTTTCATTTAGAACATTCATTTCAATTCATGTCTAGAAACTTACTCTTATTTTAATTTGATGTTTTTAAATCCATCCATCTATCTATCTATCTATCTATCTATCTATCTGTCCTTTTAATACTTATCTACCTAATCTTTTTCATACTTAACTATCTATCTATCTATATATATATATATATATATATATATATATATATATATATATCGTTTTTCACACATATCTGTCTACTATTTTCATAGATATCCATCTCTCTGTATATCATCTTTTCACGCCTATCTATCTATCTATCTATCTATCTATCTATCTATCTATCTATCTATCTATCTATCTATCTATCTATCTATCTATCTATCTATCTGTTCATATCTATCTATATAGTTAGCTTACTATCTAGATCTATCTCGATCACTCCATATCTATCTATCTATCTATCTATCTATCTATCTATCTCAGTCTGTTCATATCTATCTATATCAGTGGTTTTCAACCTTTTTGCTGGAGCGGAACCACAAGGAAACATTCTAATGGCTGGAGGAACCCCTGCAATAAATTATCTTATGCAAAAACAGCTTCAATTATTAAAATAAAATAAAAATACTCATCTTCAGATTTATTTACAAACAAATACAAAGACAAACTGTAAAAATATTGTATACGTACATATGTAATTTTAATCTTGTTTCTACGGTTATTACATATTTTAAAAACTTCAGTTTAAAGTTTATTTTCATTAAAAATTCAATGAGAAACTTGAGCCTGATGTTTCTTGCACAAATCTTTAATATTGGGTCGTGTTTTTGACAGATACACAAAGTTCATCTTCAACACATATCTGCACAGGAGAATTAAAAAAAATTACTGTTCAATGATAGTACTTGTGTAACTTCTTGCGGAACCCTGGGCTTTACTGGCGGAACGCTAGGGTTCCGCGGAACCCTGGTTGAAAACCACTGATCTATATAGTTAGCTTACTATTTAGATCTATCTCGATCACTCCATATCTATCTATCTATCTATCTATCTATCTATCTATCTATCTATCAGTCTGTTATCTATATATATAGTTATATTATCTATCTATCTAAGTCTGTTCATCTATCTCTATCTATCTATCTATAGTCTGTTCATATCTATCTATATATTTAGATCTATCTCGATCTATCTCGATCCATATCTATCTATCTATCTATCTATCTCTATTAGTCATAAATGTCATATGTAAAAGAATTTCTTACACAGCGATTCTTTAGTATTACGTCTCTTCGTTCATAAAATTTGCTGTTCACAAAAACTAACGGGAAATGTCTTCACAGCAATTGACCCGTGACAGCTATTTGCCTATTTAAATATCCACACACACACACACACACACACACACACATATATATATATATATGTGTGTGTGTCTGTTATCTCGAATTTTGGGTTTTCATTTGAATGATGCATCAAAAATCGCTGAACATTTAGAAGTGCAATCCTGTCCAGATTCACAAATAAGCAAAGTTCTTGTTGAAAATACATCTATATTTTTTCATGATAAAAATAAACATAAACTAAAAATTATTGAAGTTATCTCTATTAGAATTGGGAACGAATCTTTAATGAAATTAATTATGAATACTGCACAAATATTTTCAAATGTAGATAGTTTAAAATATCCAGGTTTACCCTATAGTCTTAAATAGATTTTTAAAAAATATAATCATTTCAATATCTTACTTAACTCTCTTAACATTTGTTGTGTGTTTACATCATAAAATGTAAAACTTGTACAGAACATACCCTTCGCGTTTTTCAGTTCCGAAGTAAAAGTTTAATTTTTAGATGAACATACAACTGAAATCCTAAAAATGCACACTCTTTTTTTTTCACTAGTATTTTGAGAAAAACCTGTTTATTGCCGTATTTTTATTTCTTCTGTGCATGCAAATGGATTTTATGGTTGTTTTGTCTCTGTCACCGTTGGCAATGCTTGGTTCTGCTGCACTTACGGCTTGTTTTTTTTTTTTTTTTTTCTCGGTGTGCCTGAATTTACTGATACACACGATCTAAAGACAGTGTGTACTTCAAAGTAACTATTTTTACCTGCCGTAGAGCACAGTTCGTCATTGACTGTTGTATGACCACCTTAATCTTAGGACACTAAAATTTTCACTTTGTGTTCATTTTAGATTTGAATAATACGATAGAATATATCTGAATGCATGATAAAAGTATTTATCCAGTGTTTGCATGAATATATAATAGCTAAGGTTTAACTTTAATGTTGAATCACTACAAAAATGCATTTTGTTTCAACACTTCTGGTGGCTTAGATATGATGGTGTTGATTTCAGAATCTGACATCAACACCATGATTTGAAAAAGCCACTTGAAGAAGGCCTGAGAGCACAACGGCCGGAAGGTTGTGATATGGCAGTAAAGATGAGGACAACAGTCCGAATAATTATATATATATATATATATATATATATATATGGTAGGGAAGCCTGGCTACACATTTCCAATTCTGCATGTCTGCTATAATGTCTGGCTCATCAATCTCCATTGGAGACCCCTGCTATATCATGTATCCTTTTTTTTATTAACAAGCTCAGAACGAACCCACGGTTTATATTTCATCGGTCATGACTTGACCTTGTTACAAATTCTGGTAGAAAGTGTGTATTTTGGCATTATCAGGAGCTGAACAAGTTCATAATATCCAACTCCTCGGTCTCAATGAGTTGAAAATTCCTGCTAACATAGCATTCACCGGCTTCCGAATAGTTAGGTCTAAGCAAATTTCCCTCGAAATACCATATTTATCTTAAACCTCGGTGTGGTCTTAAAACCAACGTTCTAGCCACTTGGCTACATATTTTTGCGAGTACAATATGCATGGAAATTTACATAGTGACAAACTGGTTTTCTTTCTTTCGAATTTTGTCATCTTTATTCCGATTTATTTTGTATCTAATTATTTGCTCACAAAATGAACCATCAACAATAGACAAAAAACTCAAAGATACAAGGGAAATGGTCTGAGGTTAAATTCTTCAAAATAACACAAGGTCATGGCAGA
Organism: Acanthosepion pharaonis; assembly: GCA_903632075.3. Classification (NCBI taxonomy): domain Eukaryota; kingdom Metazoa; phylum Mollusca; class Cephalopoda; order Sepiida; family Sepiidae; genus Acanthosepion; species Acanthosepion pharaonis. The sequence continues at coordinate 819,032 of CAHIKZ030005400.1, forward strand.
TTACTGATATTACCCAACTCTATTTGGAAAGTCGTTTCTTTTTGTTTTTTCCTGAACAATAAATGGTTTCCATCCGTAAAATCCGACAGGTGTTTTTTTCATGACATTAGCAACGATAAAATTAATACTTTTCTGACAATTCCTTGTTTTTTTTCTTCTATTTGCATTTCATTTGCTTTAATGGAAGGAAAATATATAAATCAACAATTTGAGCGGATCATGGAAAATATTGAGAATTTTACGAAGAAGAAGAAAAAAAGCATTTGAATCGTCGTTTATATCAGAGTTTCAAAAAAATAAACTTTAAAGTCACGTGATCAAATCAGAAGAAGACAAAAAGCTTTACCATGGCTCAACCAACAATAACTTTCCAATATTTCCTTCAATTTCTGCATATGGTGTATGGGAATTTCATTTTAATTATACAGGATTTTTGTGATACGGATATAATTTTTGTCCATTGTACATGTATGTTTCTACGTGAATTGATGAAATATTTCCTCTTTTAATCTCAAGGAATTTATCTCTAATTCGGACAACAGAAAAAGAATCATTACAGCTTGGAATAAAATGAATAGAAAGGTGGTGACAGAAAGATTAGAGTATCCTACTGGCTTCTGTAGGCTAAGAAAACGTTCATGCTACTGCTTCGTGTATTTTTTTGAAGGAAATTTTAGTTTTATTAATTATAATTTCATTCTATGGCCGAATTATAGTTTCGATAACATTTTTAGATCAAAAAGTCAATAAAAAAAAATAAATGAAGGAAATATCGAAAAATATAATAACTATGGTAATTATTATGTTGTTATGTTAAGTTTATTAATAAATATAAAATCATGCCTCAGTAATAATGTTATAACATAAAATATTCATATTCAGTGTTTTGATAACATATATGAAATCAAAATACATTTGAATATACAGATTAATACAATGCAAGCGAAAAGAAAAACCTTTGGTAATTGTACAGCAAAGAAAGAGAACCTGCAAAATGCCAGCTGGCAAGAGACTGAATAAGGATCTTGCAGGAGAGCTAGAAAACTAGAATGTGTTTTGTGTATATTATCTGATACCATTGGAATCAAAACTCGCCCATAATTTGAAAGTGATCTAAATTCGCGGAAGAAATGTGATTGCCAAGACTACAGAGTTGTGGAATTAGACGACTATTCCGGAAAATTGCTTGAAATATAGTTTCGCTTTCGACCAACTTCCAGCAATTACTCTCGAACAACTGATGCGATGTAGCGACATGGTTCAGTAGATAAAAGCGTTGGTTGAAGTAAACCAGAGATTGACCCAAAGAGTTGTGGCAACAGCAAAGGTGAACAAAAACGCTGAAGTAATGGGAAATTGCAGAAAACTGATATATCCTGAAAAAGGTATGGCACGTGGAACTAGAACAATCTACTCCGGCGAATGAAATAAAGGGTTCGGTTCGAAATTCTAACATATATTTCCTGAAGAAGATCGAAGTGTACAATGGCCGAAACGTCATGAATATAACAATAAAAATGAGAACAACAGTCCGAATAATGTACATAGTGTAAATAGTTCAAATACCTCATCTGGAACATATAGAGATTTTGGAGACAAAGAAGTTAATTACCTAACCTTCTCTCTAAGAGCGAGTGTGAAACAAAGTCTTTTTTTATGTGGGATACATGCGCAAATGTTCCAAAGGTACAATAAACCAAGGCTCTGTGCCCACTCTCAGTCTGGCTTCGAGAGTAAACCAACCGCACCTCTCAGTGCATTGAGGAAGGTGATGCCACAGGGAAGGAAGATTCCGGACGGAAGATAAAGAAATTGTACATAGAATAATTTGCGATACGAGTAGTTTTGTCTAACGGCGCGAGGCAATTCAGAATCGAAAATATTAAGCTTAGAAATAGAGTAGGATTTTAAATAGCTTCGTTATACCGAGACTCTCATCAGGATGTCATGCATCGCGCCGTTCAGCACATTTAGAAATATATACACTATCTACAATATACTACCATTTTCTCGGATCTACGATTAAAAATTATCTCAAGCGAATAAAATCTGCAGAACTTAAAGAGGATTATCATTCGTCAGATCTCAAACTATCGCTACAATGTCAGAAGCATCAAGAGCGTTGTCAAAAATAAAAGCCGTATGTCTCTATTATAATTATTATTATTATTATTATTATTATTATTATATGGTTTCATGCATTTGTCCGTTCAAAACAGACCTCTGTTTGTTATCACTTTCGTGACAAAAATCTCTTTAAATTTTCGTCAGATTGCTAATGAGTCTACTGACACAATTCTCTGAATTTTGAATAATCTTTCAATTTCATTTTTATTTGCTATTATCAATATATTCTTACCATTATAAGCACCATCCCAAACTTCATATTTCATATCTATCTCAGCTCATGTGCAAAGAAATAATATATTTTCTTTTAATTTTTCTCACCCCATTTTCCACTGGCGCAAATTTGTTCATAGTCTTGCAGGTTTATTTTTGCTTTATTTACATTAAGTTTCGTCTTCTAACTTAGATATGATGATAGCGGGTGAACATTATGGGTAACAAAATTTAAGAGTATATGTTGAATTTGTTTCCAGTACGGTCGCTTGTACGTGATGTCTATTTCTGTATTTTTCTGGGATATTTGGTTATATTCCTCGATTAGATAGCTTACGTTTCCATATCTTTCATCTTTTTTTTTCTTTAGTTGGGGATAATTTAGTTTAACCTGATTCACTTGTTATTACATGTAAGGATAAATAATAGTGTCTATTTATTCAGATGTCCTCTGCGTATCCATGGTCATAATTTTTCCTTCTTGATATTTTATAATGGCCTTTTATATTTTCAGTTATTTCTCTCTTCGCATTGTTTTTTTCTTGATTTGTTAATCACATTGTTTCTCGTCTTTTTATTTCTTGATGCACTTATCTAGTCCTAATTTATATTCTTTTGTTCACAGTCCTTTAGGTAATATCAATTAACGTTTGGCCATTTTTTAACAAACTACTTCACCTCTTCCATTAACGACGCTTTCAGTATGAATAGTCGTTTTCCTGATTACAAGTTTCCTAGTCCTTAATTCTAACGGTTTGAATTCCTCATTTCTCTTAGCTGAAAATTTCCCTGTGTATCTCACTCAAAACATTCATTAGGTTTCTGCTATCTAGTTTTTAGTATTTTTCACCTTGTTATTATACTTCTGTTTTCCATTTTTTCTTCTAGTTTTATTAGGTGCATATTTTAAATATTTTAATCAGGTCTGTCTATATCTCTGAGTGGATAAAGACGTTGGTTAGATCCGGTCATTACACCCAAGGAGATGTAAGTTCAATACCAGGCCGCAGCAGTGATGAAACCAAACTTGAAGAGTTGAATTAAATGGAAATAACTGAGAGACCCTGAATTGTACGTAGAAGTAGAACAATCTACCCCAGTGAACAAAATAAAGGGTTCGATTTGAAATTCCAATCATCTGAAGATAGCCGTGTCGTACGACTGAAACATTGTGAATATGGCAATTATGATTAGGATAACATTCCGAATAATGTAAATAATGCAAGTAAATTTAATCAGGTCTGCGACTGCAATGCTCTTATTCCTTTTTTATGGCGTAGATTACTCCTTTCTGTTGTCACAAGTTTTCTACTTTTTATTTGCTTTACGAAAAATATCTCGTAGTCAAAGATGCGAATGAGGAATTTTTATATTTATTTCCCTTAAACGCTCTGAAATTTCCAATGATCGCCGGTATGATGGACTTTTACCATTTCACATATTTGCATCTGAAACAAGGTCTATTTTCACGTCTGTGGTTGACCGAGTGAGACAGATTGTACTTACAAACGAATGTTCCTTTGTTTCTTTGAAATCAGCACTTTTGTTCTTGAGAGATTGGTATAATGCTGATTGAATTGGAAGGTTGAAAAAACGGAAAATGGGAAAATGTCTGACCAGAAAGTAGATTGCGGAAGTGCTTATTCAAATATCCCTTCTATATATAAAAAAAAAAACGGCTAGCCACTAACAAGTCATTTGCAAGATAACTGACGATACCGCAGAGCGCAATGAGTTCATGATTTACCTAATAACGTCATTACGTAGGGAAGATATTTAGACTCGACTGAAACTGGAACACATTGCAGTGATTTCATCTTTTTTGGTGCTTTTTAACCATTTATATGAACCAGAGATGGACAGCGTCCGATGCTGATAAACCTGAAGCAGAATAAATAGATGAAAAAAAAGCTTGATAAATAGTAGGGTAAATGTTACCATGAGAGTAGAAAACATGTGCCTTTCGATTATTCAAATTTCTCTTCTCATAAATACCAGACAGGCACACGAGTAACACCTATTTATTAGTACTGTAATTCTCCTCAGAGTAATAATATGACATTTGTTCCTTAAAAGTAATAGTTTTACTTTTTGATAATGTTAAGCGAAAAAAAAAAATCATTTACACCAACAAAAATAAGCCAGACTATATTTCTAATGCATAAGTGAATTGATTTTCGATTTGTTAACAGATTTTGACATATTGTGACATGAATATTGTAAACAGAGAAAATAAAATAAAATTCAAGACAAAAAAAGAGAAGCTGGGGCAATAAACAAAACAAGGAGCATAGAGGATTAGACATGCCGAGAAAGAATATAAAAAGAATGGAAGCGATTTAGCAAAATAACGAAAACAACATCAGACGCACGTATTCGTATCAGAGTGCGAAATCTTTGCCGAATATTATAGACGTGTCAATCACAAGAATATATAGTAAAGAAAAATATTCTTTTGAAACATTGAAGAAGCCGTGAGGATATTTGTTTTTGAGGAATAAGTACATATATTCCACTCCACTGATGCGCAGCAAATACTAACAAAAAAAGAAAAGATTTCTAAAAGACGGGATGACGGATAACCAATTTCCGGTTCCCGATGCGCCGGAAATATTATGCAAATTATCTCCCTTGACGTTTTGCATGTCGGCTTTATGACGATGAATTGATTTTGCAACACAGCGATAGACACGAATATTTATATTATTTGTTGTAACCATATATATTGGAAACAAGCTAAAAACAAGGAAAATATAAATGACATAAAAATTAGAAAATAAAACTAGTTCAATATTTACGTTCAATTGTGCATGACATGCTTTGTTTTTAATATTTCGTAGATGAATAGTGTAGAATTTTACACGTTACTTCCCGACAAATCATAAAGTCTCTCATGTAAATCAGATTTTTAAAATGTTTTCTATGAGATTTGAACTTCTTTTCATAACTTAAAAAAACTAATGATAAAACTTATTCCATATTTATGCAAATTAGAGTGAAACAGAATATTCCATTGACTTCAGCAATTCATTTTACATATTGATAAATATTTACAGAAATTATTAAAATCGAAAGACATGTCATTTATTCCAATATGTGTTCATTTTAATTAATATGGATTCGGCGAATCAATAATATTATAGATTAGTTTATATTGATATGAAATAGTTGATAAAATACGCAAGGATTCCCCTTCTTATTTGGCAAAGAATTAGTTTACTTTATTATTTTGTTGGTACAAGAACAATGACTGAAATGATAATTTTTGAAACATTTAGTCAAGCTGGCGGATTATATCTTCCCACATCTTTTTTACCTGTTTTGACTTGTTCCGTAAATATGCTAGTAAATACAAAACTAGCAAACAGAAGAACCTATATAATAACAGAGTTTGATGTTTCGTATTTCTATGTAACAACTAAGTAGCTAATATTGAGATATTGGATTGAGTGGTTCTAAAGGAGCCTTATAAGAATTAAAGAAATAAATTGAATGATTGAAATAAGGTAACCTTGCTTACGAGGGAACGAATTAAATGATAATTATTTCCAATTTTCTATAAGTATAACATAATTTTTCTATAAATAAAACCAAATGATTCGCATTGTTTTCTTGTATTCAAAATATCAGGTCATCCCATAAGTTATGTCCGAATTTTGAATAAAGAATACAAGTGACCAAATGTTACATTTAATTACAGATTCAATCAACAATGTATTTTCCCTTGACTTTTTTTTCTATGACTTCCTTCCATCTAGGAACAAGCTTACTAATTCCATTACTATAAAATTCTTTTGGCTTTGATTCAAAGAACTCACAAATGTCAGTTTTAACCTCTTTCTGTGTTACAAATGCTGTTTCTTCCAAATGATTCTGTAAGCTACGAAAAAATGGTAGTCTGGAAGAGCAAGTTCAGGAGAATAAGATGGATGAGGAAGTTTCTCCCAACCAAGTTCTTCGATCTTTTGTGACGTGATTCTTGCTGTGTGGGGTCGCGCATTGTCCTGATGAAACATCACTTCTTTTCGATTCACTAGAGCAGGTCTTTTTTTCCTCAAAGCTTGGTTCAAGCGCTCTAATTGCTGACAGTATATTTGAGCATTAATTGTTGCATTAGGTGGTAAGAATTCAAAGTGGATTATTCCTTGGCGATCTCACCAGATTGAAAGACGAACATTTTGCCCATGAAGTTCCCTTCTCGGCTGTGGCTGGGGTCCTTCCCCTTTACCAAGCCACTGTCTACGATGCTGAACATGTCGATTAAAGATCCATTTTTCGTCACAAGTCTATCCAAAAAAAGGTGAAACAAGATGGCGAGAATGGAGAGAATAGCATATGTCAACTTGGGATTTGAGGTTGTTTTCAGACAATTCATGAGGCACCCATTTTCCAAGCTTAGGAACTTTTCCCAGTTGTTGAAGATGTCTATGAACAGTTGTATGGTTTGAACAGAGAACCACTTCCAATTCCTCAACTGATAAAGCAGGATTTTCTTCAAGGGCTGCTTCAAGAAGCTTTTCATCAAACTCAACTGGACGTTCGGTTCGATCTTCATCTTCAAGGGTGAAATCTCCACCTCTGAATTTTGCAAACGATCTTCTGCAAGTTCTTTCATTCACACATTCCTCTCCATAAACTGAGTGAATGTTTCTAGCCGCTTCGGCTGCTGAGTTTCCTTTCTTGAACTCATAAAGCATTATGTGCCTCAAATGATTCTTGGTTACTTCCATGTTAGCAGGGTTTTAATCAAACAAAATTTAATTTTATCGTTCTCTGAAATAAAATTTGATCAGTTTAAATGCATCTAAACATAAAAATAATGTTCAGCTCCATTAGACATTAGAAAATACTCTTTAAATTTCGTTCATTTTAAAAAAAGGTAAAATTCGGACAGAATTATGGGATAACCCGATAGTAAGAAATATTTGAAAGGTGATAGAATTGTGACCATGTAAGAAGTGACCACATTTGTTTCTATATTTACATCTTCAAATGGTAGTATAAAATAGGAATATATTATTGTATGTATTCTTTAATACAAGAATATGTGTGAATATATGACGTGCCTATGATAGCTTGTTGGTTATATATATATTTGTTCTTCGAGAGGCTTTGTAGCCGAATAGATTCACTTGTTTAAAGAAGAGTCCATCCCTGCCCTTTGGTTCAACTGATTCTCTCCTTCTTAGTGTTACAAATTAGCTAATAGCCTAGATTTAAAATGAAGGTATCCAAAAGAGATATTCTCATTACATTTGAAGAATTAGTCAAACATAAACTTTCTGTATTTTTAGGTTTGTTTATTTGACCTTTTTGCCGTACTAAACCGAGCTTAGCATATATGAAGTGCAACAAAGAATTCATTCCTCTCAAAATTCTGATGTTTGTATATTTGCCCATATTACATAAACCAGGGTGCTGAACATTTCTTGTTTGTATTAGAATATATTTGTCTGTGTATTTTTAGCATTGTGTCGTATTAATCGGATCTTAGTAAATCGATCAAAAATTAGAAAGCGGTGGTCGTTTTAATAGTGAAATTAACCCTTTACAGACAGGAAATTTTCGGAATTTCTTGAGCAAAAAATTAGTGCTAATTTAAATTTGAATTTATAGAATATTTTTGTGAAAACAGTTTTTCAGGAAATTAGAAATCTCAAGTCCACTAAGTATTATTGATCTTTGATGGAAGTTTCCTTCCAAACCTTTCGTCTTTGGTAAAGTCAACAACATAAAAATATTACTATATTCTATTCTACATATATGTTGTTACTAATGCTGAAATTTCCATGTAATGTGGTTCTGTCTTTGTTAAAGCTTTTCGATTTTGATTTTGTTACACTGTCTATAGGGTTTGATGAAAGATCGTCTTCTTTATACGATTATAACGCATTTTCTCATGTGAATCCGCGAAGAATATTCCGTTCCCGATCGTTTCTGTACTTCTCTCTACAATAAAAAGGAACCTGTTATGATAATAGAATTTTTCGGCGGAAAGGATAAAAGGAATATCGCTATCCAATATTTATATATGTCCTTTCTCTTCCAGAAAATAATCCTGATCTTTCGACATATATACGGTATAAAAATGTATCCTCCATCTAAATATTTTCCTGTAAAATCTCTTACCACTGCCTCGATGAGAAAGTATGCATCAATGCACTTTCTGTTGAAAGATTTTAACATATAAATTAGTTATCATCGACTATATCCTTCTAATGATGCTCGCTATCATTTCTGAAATCGCCATTACACAGGAAAAAACTGATTTCAATAAAAATTTCTAATAGACTTTCCACGTGATTAAACGAATTGATATTTGTAGAAGAAACTTAAGAACAGTAGTGAATACAGTTTTGTTGGTTTTTCTTCAAATCGATCATGAGGGACGCGGTCTTTCGCGATGCTTAGTCACTTTTGATTGAGACGAGGTTTTAATAAACATTCCTCAGACAATAAGGGAGAATAATATCTGTCGTCTGCAGTGGAAATATTTGTCTAAAAAAGCGAAATGGACGAATAAATGTGCGGTGTTTGAGCCACGGACAAACAAAAAAAGCAAATCCATTTTTGTAAAACGAAAATATGTGAAATGTTCGCTTTAATTAAATGTGCGGTTTTAATTAATCCTTGGTCTAAAGAAGATTTAATAGAATTTTAGTGAATGAAATTCTGTCATCACTAACAATAAATATAGATTGAATATTCATACAAAAGATCGGATTAGATAATATTATAAATAAATAATTTATTCTTCAGTTTTCCTTTACATGAAACTTGTTTTCATTTTACTTCACGCACATCATGAATAATGCAATATTTCCATAAGCAAATACATACATATATATATATAAATCATATATATATATATATATATATATATATATATATATATATATATATATATATATATATATATATATATATATATATATATATTCGACGTATATGAGAGTCAAGCAGATCAGTTCCTAGGAAACCGACAGCAGCACATGAGATTTGATTATAGTGGTGAAGATTTCGTGCAGAACAATCCACACTTTTTGAAGGGCCGAATACAGAGACCTGGTGCACTAAGTGCCACAAGGTCCCCCAAACGACCCTCCGCAGGTTTTGAATTCAGAGTTTACCTTCTACTAGACCAATTGCCATCCAAGGTTATAGAACCCAGTCTGTCCTGCTATTTACCCATAGCTGGAAGAGGATTCACACCTTTCCCAAGGGTATTAGTAAGTGAATGTAAATGTATATATATATATATATATATATATATATATATATATATATATATATATATATATATATATATATATATATATATATATATATATAAAAAGAAAAACAGACCGCTTTAAGTTACCATTATAATAATTTATTTCACCAGAGCCCGTTTAAAGGACGCCGGATCATCAGATAGGACTTCCAAAAATGAAATGAAACGAAAATTAAAATTGATGGGTAGTATAAGTTTTTGTAATTTACCAGAAAGTGTAAAAAGAGTAGTTAAAGAGACATGGTAGAGTATAGGGAGGGATTAATTTCATATCTCTCTCAAGCATACTTTGTATTGGGGGAGGAGGAGTGACCAGACCTTGACCTATTTAGACGGTGAACTTAACGGAAGTGATATATTGAAATGGGAGGGGAGAAGGGAGAAAAGAAAAAGGAAAAATAAAGACAAGGGAGAGGGAAGTAAAGCGAAAGAGGCTGTAATTGGGTTTTAGCAATGCAATATATATATATATATATATATATATATATATATATATATATATATATATATATATATATATATATGAAGACAAGAATTTCCTTATTACTCGTTTACATAGAATATCCGAGGCATTTGTTATAGTCTGCAGTAATAAAAAATAATAAAATATCGACTGTTTTTGTCTATCACTATATATATCCTTGTGTATGTATGTATATTTGTAAATGTTCATGTTAAGATATAGTTCTGTTAGTTTTGGTTTATTTTATTTAAGGATAAATTATTAAATAATACATTTTTAAAAGAATATTCTGATTGAAATTACTTTATTTTAATTATTCAAATCTCAGCGTTCATCGCAATTACAGCATCAACAACTAGGAAAAGGAATGAAGAATTAGGTATTCCCAGTCCTTCTATATAGAAGGGAATGCTGGAATATTTCCTCATAAATGATTAAAGGATTTGGGGCAAGTGAAATGCGTTTCGAATATTTTAGCATCGGCGAAGTTTCAGAGACAATGGAAACAAAAGAACATTTCTATTTTGAATCAGGAAGAAACAGGTGAAATTTCTTTGGCATATCATGAGGAATGAAGGCTGAGAAAAGATAACAGTCACAAGACATATTGAAGGTAATACAGAGAATTGCAACGCATCACTTTACCTAACATGAAGCAGAAGATGAGGAAGAAGATGTTGATGATGAAAAAGAAGATGAAGAAAAAGATGAAGATGAAGAAAATGATGATGAAAGATAAAGATGATGATGATGATGATGATGATGATGATGAAAAAGAAGAAAATAATGATGAAGAAGAAGATGAAGAAGAAGGTGATCAAGAAAAAGATGTTGAAGATGATGATGATGATGATGATGATGATGGTGATGAAGAAGCAAATAAGGATGACGAAGATATAGATGACGATCAAGAAGAAGATGAAGATGATGATGAAGAAGGAGGTGATGATGGTGATTATTATGATGATGAAGTAGATGACGGAGATGATGATGATCCTGAAGGAGAAGCTTCAGATGAAGAAGATGGTGATGATGATGATGATGAAGAAGAAGTAAACGAAGATGAAAGCAATGGTACAAAGATGAAGCAGAGGAAGAAGATGATGATGATGAAGAAGAAGAAAATGAAAAAAGAAGATGAAGAAGATGATGAAGAAGAAGAAGATGATGATGAAGAAGAAAAGAAGAAGAAGATGATGTAGAATATGATAAAATAAAAGAATTCATTATTAGAAACTGCACACGCTAATTGAAACACATTACAGTTTATATTTTTTGTTAATTATTTGAAGAAATTTTATTCAAAATGAAAAAGCTGCTAAATGCACAGCCGAAATACGTAAACATTAAATCAAAAAAAAAGGGAGCAGGTGCGAAGCAAAATAAACGAAAAAACAGAAAGTCAGTCGATGGAAAAGGCAAATCTATAAAGCGAAATAAAAAAAAATAGTATTAAAATAAAAGAAGAGGAGAATAAATTACCGATATTTACTTTCCTTTGTCTGACACAAGGCTATGGATCATAGAACAAATATAAAATGCACATCTATAATAATGAACTTCGGGATGAGATTGTTAATCATTACGCCTCTGTTCTGAAACAATATGTGACATTTACTTTCAACAGAATATCTGGCACGAAGCCATGGACATGAAACATCAAGTGTATAATTAAATTACATGTCAAGACTTTCGGGACGAACACAAGCAATGTCAATCAAAATGCGCATTCAGTGCGTTATTCTATAAGTGAACAAAGATTCTAAATTTTGCGAAAAACATGTCACTAAATTTACAGATACTGTCATTCTGATTAGAAAAGCTCAAATAAACATGGATGCACGACAATTTTAATCACGTCAGGCGTAAAACTTACGATAATCAGTCATATTCAGGTGTTCTTGCTGAAACATCTTTTATCTTTTCTTATTTTCCTCTTTTCATTTCATTCATCTTTAGTCCTCCTCCTCCTCTCTCTCACTCACTCTCTCTCTCTCTACACTTTCTTTTTTTTATATCAGCCTCTCTAAATCTCTCTTTCTATATACCCTCTCTTTCTATCTGTTGCTCTCGATGCTTGCCTACTTATTTCTTCACTTTCCCCATTCAATCTCTCTCTTTCTGCATATTTTCTCATCTTACTCCTCTCTATTTATATTCACTTTCTTCTTCGATATTTTCCTTCATCCTTTATTAATCCTCTCTCTACACGCTTTCTCCCACGTTTTTCCCCATTCTACTTTCCAAATTTCTCTCTCTTTTTCCCTCTCTCTCTTTCTCTCTCTCAATTGATCACCCAGGTGAACATCTCTCAAATTTTCTTTTTACGTTCTCTAATCATATTTGCTGTAGTTCTCTTTTTGATTTTAATATTCTTTTTACCAATAGATTTTGTGCTATCAAATCGATAAACTTCTTTTCCTTCCCGTTAGTGATAGCCGTTTTGATCGACTCCTGGCCAATCATTATCGAAACATAGGCCGATCGAAATTTTGTGTCAACAGCAATCACGTGAAACATTCGTTTGAGTGATCCGATAAACGCTAGGTCTGAGTCATTTCATAAATATCTACCGGTATATATATATATATATATATATATATATATATATATATATATATATATACACACAAAAGATAGGTGCTCATAAACGCACAAACACGCATCCATCGCACACACACACACACACACACACATATATATATATATATATATATATATATATATATATATATATATATCGAATCGACCATATTCTGACTAAAAAGCCAAGCATCATTTTGGGGGGAAGTGCTAGTTCATTTCGAGAACTTTCACCACAACATCGAATAAGAACACACACTCACATACACATACGCACACAAACGACACACACACACACACACACACACACACACACACACACATATATATATATATATATAGATAGATAGATAGATAGATAGATATGGTGTAAGTAAATGAAAAATCATATTGTATATGCCGCGTTTGCATCAGAACAATTTTTAATAATGATTGAATCGTTCTTATGTATATAAATAAATTGAAGTTTGCATCAAGACGTTACAGATATAATGACATTATTTTTTTAAAATGAAATATTAATGTTCGTATCCATGTGAAAAGTAAAACTGAGTATCTTTATTTTAAACATGTCGATGTAAGTTATATCCAGTATTTTATTGTTAGCCTCCTCCTTCCCACAATTACCTATACATCTCTCACCCTCAAAGTCTAAACAATAAGTGACTAGTCCCATAGACGGACTGTCCCGAGATAGAAATATCCTCTTTAATCAAGTGCAGTCTTAGAGTCATTGTAAATATATATTTTCATCAATTACATAGTATATGTTTGGCCTGGGTTTCAAAATTTCATATCTTTATTTCTTAAATACTCAAATAAATATAAAAGTTAAATCAGTCAATATTATTTAGCTTCATAGGATAAAAGGCTAAATTTCTAGAAATTTATTTGGAAGATTGAGCTGCATTAATGATCTAAATAAGAAGAATCTACCTACATTTACCTGTGGAAATTCTGTAACTAACTCGCCGGACACAAATTGTTTACAGAACTCAGGTGAGGTACCTAATGTGGACTGAATTGAGTAGAACGAAATTATCAGCGAATGTCACCTTGAAACGGATTCGTTAACGTGACATGCAAATTAAATAAAATTCTGATGTCAACAGAATTAATCATTTTTGTCGGCCTGAATTTATATAATCAGCAATTATTATTCTTATTATCTTCTGATTCATTCAATCCCCTGTTATTTTCTTCATTGTTCCTATTTTTCGATTATTGTAAATTCCGCCTCTTTTCAATATTGGTTTATTCCGTAATTTACAGAAGATTTCCTATCAAATATTCTTGTATCTACATTTGTTTACATGCTTCTATCCATCCAAAAGCAAATTGCCAACGCTGTATATTGTATTCCTTAGATCTGATGTTTGTAATATAAAGACCAGCTGTTCTTTAATAGTAAATCTTAAGTTAACTGAAAATCTGTAATATGTAGAGCGATAATGAAACTTAGCATGGCTGATCATGTGTAGCTGTCACCAATCTTTGGAGAATTAAATAAAAAGATTAGAGAATAGCATTTGAAAGTAGGTAGATTAACAGACCGAACTTTAATAAACAATTCATTATGCCAAACATATAATTCAGCGCCATATGCGTGATTTTGGTTAGGAAAGATCAGATATTGGGTTTAAACTTCAAAATTTCACTTACTCATTCTACAGCCTAAGTTGCCGTATGATTTAGTTACAAGCGGTGAATAAGTGTATACAATTTTCGTCATGAACTTGGATTCAATTTACAGGTCAGTTAATAAAATGCATATATCGACCAAGCAAAGGTGATATCAATATTAATTACGAATTATTATCTAGTACGAAATATCTTTTATAGTGTAAAGCGGAATCAATCTGATAAATTTGCAGTTTTAGAATTGATAAAATATTTGCTATGTATTTCCCAAACATACACCAGGCCATTGTAAAATACAAAGTCCGAAACACTGTAAGTATAAAACAAAGACGATTATACCAGTTCATAAAATCCTGTGTATGGTATTTATATTAATTATTAATATTGTTGTTTCGTAAAGATTTCAATCATGAGTAACATGTTGAATAATTGATGAAAAAACAACTTCCGTTAAGAATAATTCATCGATCTTTTATATATATATATATATATATATATATATATATATATATATATATATATATACGTTTTTTCTATTGGTTTATTACTGTGTCGGAACAATTAAAAATGAACCTGAAATTAGTTGTGTACATTGAGTATTTGATGAATGGATATAATTCATATCTGTAATTATTTTAAACAGATGTGACGTTGTTTGCGTTTTCGAACAAAATTGTCGGAGCAGTAAGAATTCAACCATAAAAAGCAACTTAACCTTTTTGGATACACACCCTAACCTTTTGTTGAATTCACATACCCACACTCACAGGTATGCCAAAGATAGAGCGATGAATATCTACATAGAAAAGACATAGATAGATAGATAGATAGATAGATAGATAGATAGATATAGAGAGTATGAATTCATATACGTATTAATACATTTATTAATATTTAATAGCTCTGTTGTATTACATCGAGGTTATATTATATTTATATATATATATATATATATATATATATATATATATTGCGTAAGCATGTTTTCAGTTTTTTCATTAAATAATTTGTTTTAGTGTCATTATTTAAGGAAGGAGAAAAATTACCATGTGTCGGAACATTAGCGAAATGTATCAATGTGTTTATTTCAAGACAAAATAGTTTTAATCATTTTCAAAGAAAAACTTTGACAATTAATTCCCTGTAGCGTTACTCAAGCTAATCACACGTCACTAAACCCAGTGTTCTTCACATATCATGTAAAAGATTTTAACTTTCAGGTGAACACAGCAATTTTATATTTGAAAATGATGAACACTAAAATATTTGTCTTGAAAGAAAACAATACCTGATGGTAACATTTTGCTAATATCAAAAGTAGTCGGAATGTAACCATTAATATTGGCACCAAAAAGCTTATAACCCACGCCCTAAAATATTCATGTATTGGATTCAATGTTGATTAAGAATTCATCTTTTTGTAAGTCAAATTAAAGAAGATAATTATATAACCATATTTTTAGTTAATGTTCAAAGTGATAATACATTATCTTTTATTTGTTATTTCTATTTAAGGTATTTCTGATGATTTATTTTTCTCAAGATATTCTTTATCTTTTGAGTGTTTCCATAAAACTTAAGTTAAAATTTTCAGTCGTATTAGGACCTTTCATCATGTTATCAGGATTCAACCATAGCCCTAAAAAAAATGCGACACACTTAACGAAAATGTTTTTTTACGACACGCTTGCTAAAGAGATTTTCTTGGAGACAGACGGAAGATTACCAGAAAACCAGCAACCTGTTATGGTAAATCTGTTTGTAAATATTCAGTTACCTCTTGCATATATTGGATAAAAAAAAGACACCATTTTAAACTCCTATTAAAAAGAGACATGTTACTCCCTCACTCATCCACACAGACACACACACACATATGCACACACAGAAACACACACACACACAAATATGTATAAGTTAAAAATGTATGTTAAATGTATGTATGTATGTATGTATATGTGCAGATATGTAGAAAAATAGCAAAGAACATGTTAGGTAAATAATCCGGAGTGATTAAGATTTCAATATTGGTTATTCCTAAATTTTCGCTTGAGGATGAAACAGCGCTTGATACTTTAACTCGATTTAATTTTAATAATTATATTGAGGTTTTCGGCTCTCGTTTTTGAAACATGAGAACTCTTATACAGCGAAGGAATCATAATTTTTAAAAAAATAATTATAATATATATACATACATATATATATATATATATATATATATATATATATATATATATATAATAGCTGGCCAGTCGCATTGAAGGATACCTGTATACTATGGCGGCTAGCCAATCCCTTATTCAGACGCTCGCTTAGGCACATTATTTGAGGTTGCTCAACACCCACAGAGCCCACCTGTGCTTTAGTCTGCAACCATGCTGACTTTAGTTACAGTTTCTAGGAGAGACCGTGTTATCTAGCGTTATCAACAATCTGAACACGACCATCACACACAAACCCTCGGTCATGATGACTTGTGACTTTTTGCTAGCACAGGTAATGACGGTCCCCTAAGTGTTCGGTATACCATTTTTCAATCACAAGGCCTAGGTCAACTCGTGGTATTATTTTTTCAAAGGGTCCGTACGCTGGGATCGTCCACCTCCACACTGATAATATCAAGATTATTTTTAAAATAATATAATTTCAAAATTTTATCTTCCTAAAAAATCAATAGTGATTAGATTTGAATCCGGGTCTCATGGACAGAGAACGAACGATCTAACCACTCGGACACTCTTGGCTTGTAAGACAGCAAATGTTCAAATATGCATATATATATGTATATATAGATATACATATATATATATATATATATATATGCTTATATATATATTCTTTCTGTCACACACACACACACACACACACACACACACACACACACACACACACATATATATATATATATATATATTGTTGCAAACTGACAGAAAAATGTCCGAATGCTGTGTAGCAAATATATATTATATTATTATTATGTACTGCCATCATGCAAAAACTAATATATATCGATATATTCTACATATAGGTCTATATTTCTTGGCATGTCTGGCGACAAGTGGTCACATATTTTCAATTATTACAGCAATCCTTTTTTTGCAATTGAGATATAAATTGTATAAACCAAGAAGAATAACATTTATTGGCAGCTTAATATTCAAAATTGATCCCTAATTTGTCCAATAAAAGAGATCAAATCCCGTAATTAAATCCAGGGTGTACAATCTTTGTCAAATAAAGCATTTCGACATTCCAATAGACATCAATTGAAAATGAGAAAAAAATGCCAAAATGAAAATTGTTATGTATTCGATCCCTGACAGTGAAAAACATTGTGAAGTTTTTCCGAGAAGTGGTGTTAAGTTTTTTTGCTATGGCTTTTGCTACTCTCTGAGTAGTACTACCAATTTCAAATAAAATTAGTCGCATGTGTACTTCGTGTAATTTGTGTTGACGATAAAGTCTGCGCATTTTGGGTGAAATTTCATTAATTTTGAACATGTCTTGTCCTCATTATTACTTAACTTTGTGTAATTTACTAACTTTAATATAAGCTTTAGAAAATTTCGCCCCAAATAATCTTTCCATCTCTGCTTCGGGAAAAGGTGATAAGATTGTTATTAAAAATAAGAAAATCTACGTCGAGATAATTAGACGCTTATTTCATGACACAAGTGTTTAGGAGAAAACCAATCAAATTAAAATAATTTCGGAAACACAAAAATTCAATAAAATAATTAGAAAATTAATCTTAACTCTTCCTGTAATAATTAGCCGTTCACGTATGAAAAATTCTGGCAAAGGTTTGCAGGATGTAATTTGGTTTTCTCTCGATACACAACATCGTTTAGAGCTTGTTGATGCTAGAACCATGAAGGAAATACCAAGAAAATGCTACAGAAAATTGCGATCGCATTTTGATAAAACTGCGAAAGACAAGGTTTTCCTTTCCAGAAGCTTGTAATCATTTTTTGGTGAACTCTTCATATATATATACGTATATATTTAATGGATAGATCATTATTTAAACATATACTGTTAAATATAACAGTTGATAAATGTCTATGATATTTAATCATGTGCCGTTCAAAGTTCGTATGTTTGCTTTAAATTCGGGTGAAAATAAAGACAAAAATTGTCCAATATTTGGATATTCTTTTATTAAGCTCTTCCTTGATTTAAGCTTTTGGCTCACATGAGCCATCATACAGCAAAGGCGATATTTTGTTACGTTCACATAGAAACTTGCTTTGCGCGGATAATGTTGGCGGAATTACAGATGCAGATCATAAGATCCAGATGTGGTTCTATGACATCATACCGAAATATTACAACAGATGCAATGTCTAGATGCAATGTAATATATTGTGTCTAGTTTGAAATGTAATTTTGTTGAGTGTGTGTTGCTTCGTTTTTATGTAGATGACCTCCAATATCTAAGCGTTCTTTTTACTGTCTGTATGTTGTGAGTATTATTGTGTTATCAACTAATATCTGTCTAATATTATGTACATGACTATATTTTTTTCTAGAAAATGTTAATAGACCTAAAATCAGAAAGGTGATAGGTATATGTGTGTGTGTTTGTGTGTACGTGTTTAACATAAAAAATGGATGGATTGCATATATATATATATATATATATATATATATATATATATATATATATATATATATTAGGATACTACATCACCTGATGTGTTGTATTTTGTTGTGGGATGGAATCCTGCACAAATAAATAAACAACGCCAGTAATTGAAATAGAAAAATATGTGTATTAAAAGTAAGAATTCAAACCTGAAATGAAGATTAGTAGTCCAGGAATGCGGGTTAGTAGACAAGTATATGTACAAGTCTCTGTAAGTGAAGCCGTAATTATCTCTCTTTCCGGACTCTCGTATAACTCTGGGTGAACACCCTGTCTCGACGTTTTTGTCACGGTATCTCTCCGGAGTATAAGTATACTTTGGACGAGTCCATGTTGTGTACAAGGGGCGAGGCCCACAACACATATGATACGCACCGAAATACAACTGCAATTGTGTAGCGATTTTGACATTTTTTCGATGAAATATTCTAAAATATATAATATTGCTCCAGTTTGTATTGAGCTCTCTTTTAAATTAAATGTTACGGACGTTGGAATTGTACTCTATTCGTGCTCATTTTACCTATATATATATATATATATATATATATATATATATATATATATATATATAATCGCATCACGAGGGATATGTTCACTATCTTAATTTCTTCGCCTGTGTTAATTGACCTAGCAAAAAATAGGGGAGTTATGTTATCGTTCCATTCATTTATTTCCGATATAAATTTTGTATTTCAGATTTATATGTTAGCAGCGTTCCATAAAATGAACCATTTATATGTAGCCCAATTTTATCTTGGACTCAGGCGTACAAACACGGAAAAGACAATACTACATTAGTCATTCATATATTAATTACTTTCTTCTTTCAAAATAAAAATTAGAATTAGTTCGATTCTGTCCAGATATTAGAAAGTACACCACTTTCTTATACTTCAAGAAGACGAATTGATAGACTCATAACCACAGAGAACCAGAACGTGGGAAAAACATTTGAAATTACACATAAGTTTCAATATCTGAACTCTCGAGGAACATGTGGAATGCAGCAGAATAAAAATTATTTGTGGTGAAAACAACTACAAATTTTAAATGATGAATTAAATCGAGAGAACATTAAATTTGGAAAGTTTACATAATACTTGGAATAAAATTTTGTGTCCAAAAAAGAATACATTTGTACGAACACCAGAAAAATTAAATAAAGTGCTTAATCAACAATTTCTAGAACTCGAAAAACAGCAACAAATGTTGTTGAATATAATTCATCTAAAAAAAGGATTTTCAACGTCTCTTGCGCCAGACGCTATCTAAAACACCTTATCAAATTTTGAATACCATCCAGATGAGTGAATGATTGTTGATTGGGAAATTAGCTTCAATAGAGAAGGAACAATACTGTAACTACATATTACCGAAAGAAAAGGTGAAATCTGGTTTGAAGACAAGGTACAAAAACCTTTAGTGACAAGAGTTCTTTGTTTGATGCCCGTTGAAGGAGTATAAATCTAATAAAAGAAGAGGGCGAAGAATTTGTCGCGTATGCTGGTATGGTCAACACAGAATGTGAAAAGTTTAGAATAAAGGAAATATTTCCAGATATATTCAACGGGTTATTTTTGACTCAAGGTTTGACAGTTAAAAAGATGCTGAAATGCGAGCAAAAAATTAAGGAAAAATGAAAAAAAAACAGTAATATTATAATGCAGGAAATAGCGGATGATTTCCAGACAATTATAAGTCTGAAAGAAGATGCTGAAGAAATCAGAAAAAAAATGCATTCGTACCAGAAAAGTACAAATGTACAGGAAGGAGAATAATTCCTTATTTGAGATGTTGTAAATTACATCTTGTAAATGACTCTCCATTTAAAAATGCAGAATATTACAAGTGTAGTAAACGAGGACATATAAAGTCACACTGCAAAACCAATAATAAATTCATACACAGCATTGAGACGAAAAAATGGTCATAAACATAAAGAAATGTGTAAATTTGAAAATAAATAACGTGGGTGTGAAAATGATACTGGATACTGGTAGTGATATTTCAGTAATCAATGAAATCACTTGCAAATTTGCGATTTCATTTTCTGGTTAGAATTTTTGTTTTTGAGAAATGACTAGTTATGACGCATTCCTTAATAAGAATGTAAAATCTGAAGTATGTATTAAAATGCTACGAATTTATTCGATACTGACTGGATAGAACTATTTTAACTTTGAGATTTTCTGATAAATGTTTATTCTAAAAACGTAAGTAGACAAGTGAAAAATTGTAAAAGTCAGAGCGAATATCTTAGGGAAGAATTACAAAAAATGTTTTCCTGATGTTCTCTCCGACGCCAGTATTTAAGCCGAAACGGTCAACGAAGAGTTGGACAGAATTGAAAGAATTTGTGTAATAGAAAAAATTAACCATTCAAAATAGGCTGCACCAGCGGTGTATGTAAAGAAAAATAAAATTCGTTTTTGCCTGGAATTCTCGACAGGATTAAACAATTGTTTCGTGCCACATAACTGCACATTACCAAGTCCAGCGGAATTTTTCTTTTTAAACGGCGGAAGAATATTTTCAACGCTAGATCTTTCTGAAGCGTATTTACAAATTCTGATTGAAAATGAATGTACAAAATTAGCGATCATAAGTTTAACAGACACCATTTTGGCATAAAGGTGGTACAAGCTATTTTCCAACAAGCTATAGCTACCTTCCTCGCGAATTGCAATTTAGCACTGGTGTATCTGGACAACATTTTAATCAAAAGTGTATCTAAATAACAACATGTTGGGCATGGGAAAACAATTTTGGAAATCGGATTCAATCTCACTGAAGAAAAATGCGAACTGTTTTTGCCGAAAATTAAATATTTTGTTATATTGTTCATTAAAATTGATTGTCAACTACATCCTTCGAGGACAAGTGCAATAAAAATTGAGCTGCAAAAACAAACGTGACTATGCTACAAGTTTTTCTAAGAATGGCTAATTACTATCAAATATATATACATAATATGCCTATTTTGAGAGCTCAACTGAACAATCTATGTAAAAATGGTGTAAAGTGGAACTGGAATGATAACTATCAAAAGGTTTTTGACGAAATAAAAAAAAAATATTACGCCAGATTTATTATTAGCACACTACGATCCAAAAGCAGAATTTATAGTGCGTCAGATGCTATTGCGTAACGGTATTGGGGCGGTGATTTTACACAAATAAAATGGCGGTAAACTCAATGGCTTCACTCATGCTTCACGCTCGCTTCTACCAGCATAGAAAAATTACATTCAAGTAGGTAACCCGACTGTAGTAAGTATATTTCCTGTAAAAAAAATTCATAAATTTATTCACGAAAGAAATTTTACGTTGCAAATAGACCACAGACTGATATTAATGATATTTTGTTAAAAAAAATATGAATACCTACGCAAACAACACTGGGGTAACATCTTATTAAACTATGATTTTATGATGGAGTACCAAGTGTCTTAAAAATAGCACATTTGGATAATTTATGAAGATTTATACTTTTAAATACAGACACGGTCATTGCAACACAAAAAAAGCGAGATGGAAATAAAAAAATATATATTTTGTTCATCGCAGTACGAGAGTTGCCAGTTACTCTAGAGAAATAAAAGACAAAGCGGAAAATAAAGCTTTTATTGCGAAAATAAATAAAAAAAACAATTGAAAAAAAGGAACAAAGAATGAAATCCAGACTTAAATGTTTACTCGTTATGCAACGGGGGAGTAATTTTCCGGCAAAGGGTTGTAAACCTAATGCGTTACAGAAGCAAATTTTGAAGGATTTTTATAGCAGGCAACCTGATATTTCAAGAATGATGCGAAATTTCGTCTATTGGACCAGAATGCACCAACAAATTAAAAAAAAAATATTGAAAGTTTGCAGAGGCAGTGCTGTGACAGCCAAACCTATTACAAAGATAGGCATACTGTGATTAAAACTGCATATACATTTGGCAGGTACTGTTAATGGATGCCATTAACTTGTGGTAGTTTTCACTAAATGGCCGGAAATTAAAGTGCAAAACTCCAACATCTTCGGTGACAATGAATTTCTTGCATGCACTGTCTGCGAGATATGGCATACCAGATAACATAGTCTCTGATAACGGACCGCAATTCACGGGTAAAAATTTCGAAAACTTTTGTAAGGTTTTCAACATTGAGTATATTACAATCTCACTGGGTCAGCCAATTTCGAACGGACAAGCGGAACGGCTTGTGGATACGTTCAAAAGAGCTGTGAAGAAAGCTAGGCTTGAGAAAATAAATGAGGAAGCATTTCGAAATTTTCTGGGAGATTTTATCGTATAACACCTAAAATACAATACACCATCAAGGAGAATTAATATTTGGTAGAAAATTAAAATCGGTGTTCGACAAGTTATTAACAAGTTCTAAAACACGAACAGATAAGAAAAAATGACACCAAAAGTTTCAAGCTTGGCGATATAGTGTTCTTTAGAGCATATACGGATGGCAAAGAAGCGTGGCATGACGGCATAAGATCAAGAGTCGGAAAGCTGATTTACATGGCAAAAAGGAAAAGGTTTGAACATAAAAGCCACCATAATCATCAGAAAAAAGATTTAGCCATGAAATATCTGAAACATTGGAAAAAAAGCTATATGAGGTTTTCGATATGCCATCACCACAACGATTCGTGGAACCCACAAGGACAAATTCCAGAAAAAAGAAAGCGTACTGAAAAACAGGAAGTGGATCCGAAACTGAAACTTTACAAAGTCAAGTGTGTTGGCGAACTCTCCAGAAAGAGGAGGGATAAATACTAATACTAATAAAAAATGAACTATTTATAAAAAGTATTAATCTCAAAAGGATGGATGTTATGGACTCATATATGAACACTTTTATAGATATAATGATTTGCATGTCAAAGGTAATGAAAGGAGCCGTTTAAAGTCAGACATCAGACTAAATAAGACAGGCGTCACAGCAAGGAGCCGAAACATTACATTATAATCGCTATGCAACATTAACAAAACTTGTATAAAAGAGAAATTGCATATATATATATATATATATATATATATATATATATATATATATATATATATTTTAAGACATATATATATATTTCAAAAGTCATTTTCATGTTTATACGTAATTTTTATAGATACAGATATTTAAGTAAAGGCTTTGTTTATAATAAACAATATTTACCGGCCTGAATGTTTATTATACAAAGAGCATTTACTTAAATATTTGTATGTGTAAAAAGAATGTATAAACATGAAAAAAGTCTTTAAAATAATTGTCGGACTTTGTTCATTTCATAATATATATATATATATATATATATATATATATATATATATATATGTATGTATGTATGTATGTATGTATGTATGTGTGTGTGTGTGTAAATAAATTATTGCATCAATATTTTAGCATTGCAATATGGAGTTATATATATATATATATATATATATATATATATATATATAGATTAGGATGTTTAGATTTTTAAAAAGAAATCTTTGTGTTGGTCTACAGTTAAAGAGTTGAGTACTTTATTATTATGGTGTAAGTTTAACCTGTAATTATATATATATATATATATATATATATATATATATATATATATATATATATATATATAATTACCATTATAATTGCTTTAACTGGGTTGGGAAGCTAAAAATATGCAATTCAATATTTTCCCATTAAATGTTTTAACATTCAAACGCGTTCACTTTAGAAAAGCTTTAGTATGCAGCGGATTTTTAATATGTTTGCGGTAAGTGATTAGCGCTTTTATATATGCATCCTATGGAAATATGATATCTGCTAATTAGTTCAACACATTTAACTTACACAAACGAGCAATTTATCTGAGAAATTTTGAGATCAAACTTAAAAGTCATTAAGCTTTTAAATATCTGTTAAATATACATAATTTATAGCGATATTTTTCATATATTTCCAGAGATTTCTATTTCCACCTTTCATGGCAAGTAAAGCAAAAACTAATAAAATTCAAGTGATTACTACTTTTAAAAGAAACAAGAACAATAAAATAACAGGATTCATGGAGACGGAAGATAACGATTGACATTGTCTTTATAATTTTGAAAATCGTAGTGCAGAGGAAAGCCGGAAGACACGTATATATTTCTATACGCGCCAGAAAATTTTTCTCGCCGGAGTCGATCCTTCAAATCTACAAATCAACCATTCGCCCTTGAATTCAAAATCTGCGGAGGGTCGTTTGGGGACCTTGTGGCACGTAGTGCAGCAGGTCTCTGTAATCGGCCCTTCAAAAAGTGTGGATGGTCCTGCACGAAACCTTCACCACTATAATCAAATCTCATGTGCTATACATGCGGGTTTGGGGACCGCTTGTGAATTCCAAATTCCCAAGAAACTCCGATATTGGAGCCGGCTCAACCCACCTCGGGTGAATGCCGTTACAAGAACAAGAACAAGAGAGAGAACATTCGCCCTTGCATGGAGTATTGCTGCCACATATGGTCTGGTGCACCTTATGTTTGCCTCAAGGTTCTTGATAAGATCCAGAGACGGATATGCAACGTAATTGGCCCTGATCTGGCATCTCGTCTGCAGTCGCTCTCTCACACACGTGCCGTCGTCTTCCTCTGTCTTTTTTTACATATACTTTCATGGTAACTGCTCCGAGGAGCTGCTTTCGCTGGTTCCCAAACTTCATGAATTTAAGCGTTCAACTAGGCTGGCATCTCGCTCACACGCTTTCACTGTCGAAACTCTTAAATGTAACCGTCTCTTCTACTCCAATAGCCTCATGTCTCGCACCTCTTGCCTCTGGAAATCCCTCCCCTTTTCCTGTTACCCTGATAGCTATAATCTCCAACTATTCAAATGTAATATCAATTGACATCTCCAGATGCCCTGATCTATCCCCTATCCTTCTCTTCATCCTTTCCTCTATCACTCCTATTTACTTTAGCTCCAACTCTCTAGCCTTGCTAGGGTTGAAACGCTTTAAAAATTCTCTATTTATACATATCAAATGAAGTACTATGTCATAACGCATAGCACCTCTCTTCACCTGAATAACGGATGTTTAGTGACGTGTCATACCATGTACTTTTTATGGGGAATGTCGATGAGTACGTATATCTTTCCATAAATATTCCAAGATGTGTTTACTCAGTCTGTCTGCAGAAAATATAGTAATACTTGCAATATGTACCAATCGACATCGATAGGGAAGAGATAAAGGTGTTGAATAGAATATTTAGAAGAAAGGCGAGTGATTTTGTGAACGAATTTTGTGTCAATTGTCTCTGATTGGAATAGGCATTTTATCTTGCTGAAAATATAGCGACACGAGCAGGAAAGACAGCGAGAGTAAATAAATACATATTGTCTTATAATAATATGTGCATGACGCATTTCAAGTTAGATTCCAGTCTCACCAAACCTCCGATACATACATCTTGACAATTTAAACTCACGATCAGCTTGCACATCAGCCTCGTATACGACATTTTGCTCTTCACACGAATTCAATTAGCTGTCTAAAAATGTTGGAGTCATGACACATATGACAAGGTGACACGATTTCAAACATCTGCGGTTTAGAGGCCATGTTTCAGACCCAAATAGAGGTGCTGAATCCATTTCAATCGTACCAATAGGAATTTGGTTGTTGGTCGAAGAATAAAGTAAAACAGAATGCAGTGTACGTTATACATTCTGTTAATCGAAGGGTTGAGCGGCACTGACGTTGTATGTGATATGATGGAATTCTACCCTTATATGGGTTATTACGATCTTTGTATGCCTGTTTCTAATATCCCTTCAGAGATAAATTTGAATGTTTTTATATGAAGTCGTTACTATACTCATGAATTTCAAGCAAGGGACTTGGAAGGCGTTTATTCAGCAGTGGAGTCAAAATGTCTAATGATGAGGATTGGCTGCCAAAGATAAAAGAAAATATTCAGAGATTAATTGGTTATTTCAGTTCCATACGATTTCCTTAAACATCTTAAGATCTAAAAATAAAAATTATGAAATCCTTGTGATACAAGATGAAAATCACAGCATCCCAGAAATGCGATAACGTCACATTTAAAATAATTTCTATCTCTTCTATTTGACAATGACTTAATATTCGTATAGTGCATCAAAATTTTCACTTGATAGAACATAGAAAATGAACAAAGTTTGACTTATTGTTCATAGATGCAAAACAATAAATTCAGACATTTCTTGACCTTTTCTTGTGATCTTTTCTTGTGACCTTGTTCCGACAGCAATTACCACGACGTGCTGTCATTGTTTCTTCCTTCTCTCTCTCTCTCTCTCATTCTCACCTACTCATTTGATCATTCTCTCTCTC
The DNA here is from genome assembly GCA_903632075.3 of Acanthosepion pharaonis. Taxonomy (NCBI): domain Eukaryota; kingdom Metazoa; phylum Mollusca; class Cephalopoda; order Sepiida; family Sepiidae; genus Acanthosepion; species Acanthosepion pharaonis. The sequence goes on from CAHIKZ030005400.1 coordinate 846,323, forward strand.
TCTCTCTCTCTTCTATATGAATTTAATTGTTTATTATTCAGCATGAAATTCCGATTATTTTTTATAAATATATATGAATTTTTAAATAAAGTTGGTCATAAAATCTCAAGGAATTCAGACAATTTATTTATTAAGTAAGCACTATTCCAACGAAAGTGTTCTTCAAAATCTCAGACAGACAGGATGCATCATATTTTTGGCGATCAAATGGAAATTTATTTTCTAAATCCCATTTAAAAGTGAGCTACACCGTTTTCTATATTTGGTCTTAGATTCATTTGTTCATTTTAAGGATTCTTTGGTTGCGGAAAACAACAAAAGTTTATTTGGTAATTTTAGGGAGAAAGTTCATTTTCAATGATTTGAAATAAGCGCAGGAAAGAATCGACACATAATCCCTAACATTTTGTTAATATAAATAAATGCTTGAAGTAATTTTGTCGCTTTTTTTCCAATTGAAAGAATAAAGTCGAATAAATAAAGGGTATTTCCCGAGGGAAGCATTTTACATTTGTAGAGAAAGACATTTTTGTTGTCAGGTTTCTCAGGTAATGTACTCTTTCACACAGTTCTTCATTCTATCACGCATTCAACTCGATGAAAATCTCCGGAGATACGGATACCTACAGAAAACTGAAGAAGTTGATAGCAGGAACAGCTTTCTCTGCAGGTGTTTTGTGAAGCAAATAAATTAGTTAAATATTTGCAGTTTGAAAAGAAAAAAAAAATGCAACTTTGTTGAGGCCGGAAGATAATCAAGAAAAATTGTTATTTTCTTTTAAATGGAATCGTTATAAAAATAACAGCATTTTAAAATATATTGAGTTGACATTTATATGCCCAGCGGAAAAAAAAAAATTCAGCACACGTGAAACAACAAACCCACAAGCAGACACATATGTACAAACACACAGAGAGGAAAGCACGCGAACAAATAGTTATTATTATGTGAATATTCCTATTGAAATATATATTATAATGCATACAATACATAAAACACACAGAAATAAAAGTCACATATAAGAGTTGGGGATGGAAAGTTCACAGTTCAACCAAGAAGGTATTCTAATGTTTTGACATTGGATAAAATTTAAGAAGTCGGCCTTACCTGTGTCTATGCATATTTTTCATGAAAATAGATATTAAATTGATATATATATATATATATATATATATATATATATATATATATATATATATAATAATTATAAATTGATTTATTTAAAATATGGTTGCTCTGTAAATTTACATTGAGCACTATTTTGTAAAAATAAAAATATCTATAAGAACACCGGATTATATATATCTTACTGTTCTTTCTTTATATATATATATATATATATATATAAGTGTGCTTTTGTGCGTCTGCGTATGTGTGAGATTGAATCATTTATATGTACATTTGGATTTAATTGCATATAAGCAAATATATTTTCAGTACTTGAATAAATTAATGCCAGTTAGTCATGGAAGTGCGACAACAATTCTTGTTAATTTATGCATTGTTAGAAGGTCGATATTATTTGCTCAAAACATGTAAGCGCTTGGCAGTTCTATCCATAAGAGAGAAAGACAATAACATTGTGTGAAAGAAAGAGAAAAAAAAGCAAGAAAAAAAGAAAGACATAATATTCTTATGTGTCTAATAGAAGAAGTTTTAATAATCCTGGCAACGGAATATTTTAAATATTCAAGAGAGGTAGGGTGGACAAGAAAATGGAGTGTGACAAATCATTTTAAGCAGTAGAAACGGCGAAATTAATAAACGGGCCTTTCGAAAATATATTCGGAAAAGTTAAATAAAGTTCATTTATCAGGTACCTAAATTATGGAATACAAAATTAAGGAAAACAATAAGAGCCATAAAAAGACCCTTGAAATAATGGTTAACAAAAAAGATAAAGAAGATGAATAAAACAGTGAAATAAATCATTATAAAGAAATATAAAATGTGTAAATAACATGGAGGGAATAAAAGAAAGAGAAATGACGAAGATAAAGAGAAAAGATAAAGGAAAATAATTTGCAAAGTACACAAAAGAAATAAAGAAATCAAAGACAGACCAAGGAGTGTCTGAAGCAGTAAGCAAAGGAGATATCCAAAGAATAAATCTTGATTCATGCAAAAGATAAAAACATTTGAACATTCAGATTCTTGGACGAGAACATTACTTTCACATCCACTGAAAATGGCGCCTAGCATTAAAACAATACGTGTTTTCAGTTCTACATTCCAGTTAGTTTTTCGACATAGAAGAATTTATTAGACATTGCTTTTTCTTAACAGGACGTGACATCGTATTGATCTGTCTATCGAAACAAAATTATCTCACAAGAAAACTATTTTAATCTGAAAATCACAGTCTCACTCTTTATAGAGAAATGGCTTTAATTTTCAGGCTTGTCTTTTTTCTATCTATATATCTATTTACCTATCTATATATCTGGTAAGGTTTATAAATATTTAGAATCATATGAATATATATATATATATATATGTCTGGTGTATGTGTTTGTGTGTGTACAGAAATATATATATATATATATATATATATATATATATATATATATATATATATATATATATACACATGAGTGGAGATTGAAGTCAACACACAGTGGCAACAGTCTGTTTTCATAAAAAAAACGAAATTTTCAAACTATATATATATATATATATATATATATATATATATATATATATATATATATATATATATATATTATTGATAGAGGCATCAACACGGTACGATGGCTATACGTTTTACCCCATCATTGTTCATCAGATCCCAGTTGAAAGGCATGAAACATAGTTCCCATGAGATATTGATTTCTTTTAGATGCAAAGAAGTTCCTTCTAAACTATTGTGCACACTTCCACCATAAATATACGAAAGATTATATATATATATATATATATATATATATATATATATATGTGTGTGTGTGTGTGTGTGTGTGTGTATGCGTGTGTATTCGTGTTTGTACGCGCTCGTGCGCGCGAACCAATCATTTTCCCTCTCTATCTCTCTATATCTTTCTGTTTTCGTTTCTTCATTTCTTTGTGCATTCACTAATATCAATAGGCTGTGCCCTGATGCGTTCGAAATTCATCGGTACGACTGCGTACGTATGCACCGATTCCATGAGAATTGTTTCGTGTCGATGCGTTCGCTAGTGTCAGCATGTGAATTGAAAGTTACAATTTTAGTTTAAAATGTTTGCTGGCATCGATGGGCGTCGAAGTAAGAATGTATCTGTTCATGCTTAGTTTTGTACATTTGTAGGAGTACCGACTTTTGCTCTCAACTCGTATATATATATATATATATATATATATATATATATATATATATATATATATATATATATATATGTGTGTGTGCGTGCGTGCGTGTATCTATGTTTATGTTGGAAGTGATTGCGTGGTTTCAGAATGGCAGACATAATGATAGACTAAACGGAAGAGAATGAAAAGAGAGAGGTCGAAATGGAACGCGTGGGTGCATACCCAGAGAAATACATCTGAACGAAGGACGCATGCGCATTTCGACTGGTTGTAAATAATCAATGAAGAGTATTTACCTCAAATCTGAAATCTTTTCTGATTTTCCCTCTTTCCCTTCCACAAAGAGAAGGGTGGTAATATAATATCGAAGAATATGCGTGTTTCTCCAATAGACAGACCTCTACAGATTATTATCAAGCCGATTTTTAGAAGGTGAATAAATACCTAACACACACACACACACACATATATATATATATATATATATATATATATATATATATATATATATATATCGGAAGCATCGACCATATCTAGTATTCGATCATATGGTGTATATGTTACTTGTGAAGTAACTGTTGCTATAAGGAGAAAATTACTGATATTCATAATATTTGTCAATGATATTTTTCATAAAAGATATACAGACTGCGTCAGAAATACCTACGGCATATATCTTCAACAAATGCTACCATATGTAACATCCCATCCTGGGTAAGACGTTAAACTAAACCCGCATCCTGGGTAAGACGTTAAACTACGTCCAGCAGCAAGCCATCTCATCAGGAGGTTTTGAGGAGCGTGAAACCACTTCCTAATTGCTGGTGTTCCAAGGTTTACCCTGATCCGGGGTGGTAGCAGCTGTTAGGGTCCCAGCTATAGGCAAATAGTTAACTATTACCAGCAATATTTTTTTGAAAGATATTATTACCAGCAATACAATTTTAAATGAAATATATTACCAGAAACAGATTTTCGACAAAACAAAATATTACCAGCAATAAAAAGTTTTGTCAGCATTAAATAACTCGTTGAGGTTGATATGCCGTATAACAAAATAGACCAAACCAATCTAAACCAAAGAATACATACTCTGTTCATACGAATCTATACTAAAAATGTTGTGGGCATTAAATACCCCATTGAGGTTGATATACCGTAAAACAAAATAAACGAAACTATATGTAACATCCAGGAAATAACTACTACATATACCTCCAAGAAATACATGTCATACATACCTCCAAGATATACATGTCATATATAAATCTAAGAAATACTCCCCACATAATGGTAAGACATTAGGTAGACTAAGACATCACTTGCTTTAATGTCTTACCATTATAATAGATGCATTTCCGGACGGTTTATGTGGGAGAAATTTCAGCCGATCAATATATAATGCTTTCTTTCCCATAGTTCTTCAGGTTGAGAGGGATGTTTAAAACCAAGTGTCAATATAAAATCAGTCATTGAATGTTTTCAGTTCTCTTACAGTGGCAAACTTAGCTCGGATAAAATGTAAGAAAGATGTCCTCATTGACATAGGCACACACACACATCTATATATATATATATATATATATATATATATATATATAATATATATATATATACAGTAGCGTCCAAAACTAAGGGACAAAATTTTAAAACTTAATATTTGTTAGAAATAACAACTGTGTAAAGCTGAAATTTTGACAACTGGTAGTCGTTATCATCCATAATAACATACTAAAATTTGAATCATTTGCAAAAGGATAGAAAAGAATTATAACAATTATTTATTTATTTCAAATTTGGAACGTCCAAAAGTAAGTGGGACAAAATTGAGAAAAACAATGTAAACGGCAAAAAAAACAATAAAAATACATGTACAATCAATATTTAGTAAATGAGCCTTCCTCTTAATGACAGCTGCACATCTTCGACTACAAGAACGAATCAGTTCTTGACAATCCTCGATACTAATTTTAGACCATTCTTCTTGAAGGTCACCCACAAATCCTCCGTGTTAGTGGGATTTCTTTCCATAACTTTCACTCCTAAGGTCTTCCAAAGATTTTCTATTGATTTAAGTCAGGACTTTGCGGTGGCCAATCCATAATTTTCAAATCTTGCCTGCTAAGGTAACTCATTACCACCTTTGCCTTGTGACATGGGGGCATTATCTTGCATAAAGGTAGCCCTATCGAAACCTGAATTTTATGATTGGCACAACATGATCTTGAACAATGTTTTTTATAGATCTGCGCGTTTACACGAGTTTGTAGCCGGACAAGAGGCGTTGTACTTGGCTAGAAAACATTCCAAATACCATGACGCTTCCGCCCCAAACCTGACAGTTTTCTTAGTACACTTTGCACTTAATCTTCACCAATACGTCTCTTTACATTGTTTTTTCCATCATTTCCAAATAAATTAAACTTGCTTTCATCACTGAAAAATACTTTTGCCCAATTTTTCATATGTCCAAATTACATACCTGTTTGCAAACTCTAATCTCTTCTTATTCTTCGAACTAACAAGTGGTTTCTTCCTGGGGTTCGATTTCCTATTTCTTGCAGTCGTCTACAAACAGTCTGTCTTGACACATTAAACACATGAGGTACTATTCATAACCCTTTTAATTTCTGTGCAAGACTTAAAACGGTCCTTTAATGACATACGTTGCATTATTCGATCTTCTCTTGCCGAAGTTTTGCGGGGGTCTGCCGGGTTTTAAAAGCACTAACTATTTTGTTTACAACACTGCCTTGGAACATTTCACTTTCTCTGAAAATCTCTAATGGTGTGCTTTTCCTTGTGTAGCTTCACAATAACTTGTCTCACAAAGTAATCAAGTCTTTGGCGTTTCGCCATGGTGCCGGCTGATGCAACGTTTTAAATGACGAAGTAAGACTTATTCTTTAGAGGAAATCAAAAAAATTTGAATATAGCATACTGTTTACATTGTTTTTTCTCAATTTGGTCCCTTACTTTTGGACGTTCCAAATTTGAAAATAAATAAATAATTGTTATAATTCTTTTTCTATCCTTTGCAAATGATTCAAATTTTAGTATGTTATTATGGATGATAACGACTACCAGTTGTCAAAATTTCAGCTTTTCACATTTGTTATTTCTAACAAAATTAGGTTTTAAAATTTTAAAATTTTGTATATATATATTTATATATATATATATATATATATATATATATATATATATATATATATATATAGGCCCAAACAATCATATATTTACGTGTGTGTCTGTGTGCGTACGTGCATGTGTTCGTGTGTTTGAGTGGGGTTTTATAAATAGAGAAGGTATTTAAGAAATAATTGCAAAAAAAAAAAAAAAATAGATTACTTTATTGATTGGAAGTGCCAGTCCTCAAACAGTGTTGATTCCTATGTCCACACTGTGCATTTTTATAAATATTTGTCTCTGAGTTTCAGAAATATTTACCAAATTTGAAAATACCAGGTGTAACAGCAAAATGTTCAATTGTTAGATTAATCTGTGAGTCGTTGTATCTTAAAAATGATTATTGATATCTTAATGGAATTATCCGAGTTTATTATAACACTATTGCACTCTACTTTGTGCAATTAAGAATTACTTGAAGATCAATTTCCAACTTATACAAGTTACTCTATGCCTATTAACTTTCTGTTTTGGAGAAACAAGTTGCCTCACAAGTTTCAAGTAAGATTTCATTTTCAAGTCTTTTTTCACTGCCCTTTTGGACTGTCATAGCTGAAACTCCTCCTCTCACGTGCCATTTGAATATATATATATATATATATATATATATATATATATATATATATATATATATAGAGAGAGAGAGAGAGAGAGATAGTGATATTCTAAGCCCGGCTTAGATGTGGCTGAAAGTAGGGGGCACCATGTGAGGTTCAAACTCACCACTCATTTGAAATTGATCTAGCAAGACAAAGTAGACCACGTCGAAGTGCCTGAATATATATATATATATATATATATATATATATATATATATATATATATATATATATAAAGGCAGGATGTGTGTGAGGGAGTTTGAGTGTATAACGAATGCACGTCCGCAATTTTCGACAGATTTGCACCAAAATTTACATGCACATGCCCCAAGTTATGGAAAAGGCCAAGACCGACATTGTATTTCCCAACTCCCCTCTATAGTGGAAATAATCGATTTTTTCATGCTTCTACGGCAGCTTTCATGTAGTTTGCGGCCATTTTCTACTGGCCAGAGTGAGAGCCTATAGCTGGCTTCCACGAATAAGCAGGAAGATTCTATTGGCCAGCGTGAGAGCCAACAGTCGACTGACACGAATATTAACTAGCATGCAAAAAAATCGATAGCTGCATTCATCACAAGTGGGAAAAATTTTAATCTACATGGCACTTTACTCCAATTGGCTCATTCGCTTGCTCAAACTCAACGTTGATTCTGTTTCCACAGAACTGAGTTGGGTGTGCAAAGGTATTTGCTGTTAACATTCTTTTTTCATTCGGTTTTTCCAGTTACGAGTCCTTTTTTAAAGCTGATCGTTTTGTGTTCATTTTGTTTAGTTCTTTTTTCGTAACAGATTTAATGTTTAGTATAGAGCTAAGAAAAAATTCGCAATGTGAGATAGGCAAGAAGTAGCAACATCAGCATTTTAAGGGCAAAAATATTTTAATTCAAGTGATAGCGATTGCTGTATGAGTCGTACGATTTTTGAATCAAGCACGAGCAACGCTGGCCATGCAGCTAGTATATATATATATATATATATATATATATATATATATATATATATATATATATATTTGAGTATATTTGCCTTTTTTAATCTTTGTAATTTTCGTAAATGGCTTTGGAGTGCGTTTTTGTGTTAGATGTATTATTGATGTGTAACTGCGAGAGAGAATATCTTTTATTTGCAAGACAAACAAAAAAGGCAAAGATTAAAAAGTTCGACAAGTTTTCTTTAGCAAAGGCCACAAATCCAGGTATTTCTTAAATCTAACCGAGGACAATGTTGTATTTATGAAAGTGAAACTCTAATTCTTATAAATATACATCTGCTTTTTGCGGATAGTCTGTTTTGTTATTCGTTTCCAATATATTTCGAGAGCCATCGAAATAAAATATTCGACAATGATTGGATGCGTTGTCTTTTTGGATCATTTCAACAAGTAATCTAGATTTCGTTTGGTTGTTTCGAAAAAAAATATTGATTTTAAACTTCGTAACAATCTGAGTAAGAATATTGAATGATACATGCTATGGCATCAGGAAATATTGGATTGATCGAATCCTGATAAAGACTAAAATCGATAGTTCAATTATCCTTCGTTTCGATTTACTTTCAGATGCTAACATCTATAATAAAAATGGCAACGGAAAAGTAACATGTATACGTCAACCTAAACACTGACCGCATTCTTTGAAACATGTTTACAAAACTAGTTAAAATATATATATATATATATATATATATATATATATATATATATATATATATATATATATATCACCCCTGAATCGTTAGATATCCGAAGACTCTAAGCCGTTGTGCGGTAATAAACACCAGGAAAGATTGTTTGCTTGCGTGTATGCGTGAGAGTAATTGTTACCGGCATGGATTGAGGAATCGGGGAGCTGAGTTGGAATTCCGGTTGAATCCATTATTTTCACATACGTGCTAATAACCTTCGGAAATGTATAATTCCTCTTCTTCTCCCCCCGCGCCATGGCTAAATAGCAGGGCACACCCGGTTCTATAGTCTTCGATGTAAACTTGTATATCAAAGAAATAGCAACTTACTGCGGGAAAAAATGCCTCGTCAGTCATGTTTCGAAAGATACAAGATCGCCCATTCATGTATTACGCATGGTACATAACTGTATGCGTGCGCACATACACACAGAAATATATATATTATGTATTATATACAATATATAATATATATGGTCACATGCGCATATATACAAATATATATATATACACTCATATATATATATATATATATATATATATATATATATATATATATATATATATATATATATATATAGAATGCACCAGTGGTTTATGAATAATAGAAAATTTCCAGATTACTTTTGTTTTTTCTCAAATTAAATCAAGATTTCTGTTATTGTTTTTAAAGTTTCAATCTCAGTGATTTTCAAAGATAACTGCACTCTGCATATTGTAGAGAAACAAAAGTGTTTGCTTGATATTTGTGTTTGCAATATATTTTCTGCCTGAAAAGTGTAAATTGAATTAATATTTTTTTTTTCTTTTTATGTTCGAAATAAATCAGTTCTATTATTTCCTCTCTTTTCTATTGCCTACAATTTATACGTGAATAGAGTCGCTACATGACGTTTTAATTAGCCATGACCTATCTGACAATAAAGAAGCTTGTTACAGCATTTGTCTTCTGTTTTTCATGTCGAAATTTCTTATTCATTTTATTGGATGACGATGGAATTTGCTAGCAAATTGAAATTTTCATGAGAAAGCGTGTTAGACAAGAAATATGAAATGTTGATTCTATTGTTTGAATTCTTGTTTGGATTTTACGTTTCTTTCATTTTGTCTCGCTTAAAATCAATTAAATATTTTTTGATAAATGTTCCTTTCAAAATCCATTTCAAAATTGAAATTTAATGCAAAAAAATATGATTAAACATTTTTAATGTTATAAACTCGGTTGATTAGATAAAAAAAATATTATCGCACATTTTTTTAATAATTTTTTACTTCTTTTTTGTAGGTAGTCCTTTTTGCTTATTACTTTATTTTATTTTCATTCACGGCTTTCCATTTTCTTTTACGGTCGGATGCATTCATTTTCGGATTTTATTACATTTATTTCTGTACTTTTTGTTTCATTGCTTCAATAGTGTACGCTTTCATTGTATTTTTAATTGCTTGATTTTGAAAAATATTTTAATTATTTTTTCCTGTTCTTTGCTAATCAATCCCTAATAGTTTCATTTTCAACCTGTCAGAAAAGTGAAATGAATCGAAATTCGAAACCCCTTCCTCCCCAACCTGGAAGGCTTTCTGTGAAACCAGGGGATTTGTTTGTTAAATAACATTTTGACATTACAATGCAAAGAATGATAGGAGTGGATATCATTGGAATGAAAACAGGGGGGGGAAAAGGATTGATGATGAAGTGGAGGATAGAATGAAGTTTGTGAAATGGGAAATTAGAAGAGAAAGATAATTAAAAACAAGGAAGGAAATAGGAGGAGAATTAGATGATTATGGTATAGAAGAAAAGATAGAAGCAAAAAGTGATGGATTTTATGAGCGAGAAGAAGAAGAAGAAGAAGAAGAAGAGGAAAAAGAAGAAGAAGAAGAAGAGGAAAAAGAAGAAGAATATGGAAGGAAGAGAAGATTCGAAAAAGGATAGAAGCCTTATATGTGTCAAAAGAAAGAAAAATGAGAAAACGTTCCTTCAGAATGACATGAAAAAGAATCGAATAAAAGTTTTTGGAATAATAATAATAATAGCAACAACAACAACAGCAACAAGATGAAGAATTTGGTAAGAAGAGAAGATACGAAAAATGGTAGAGATCGTATATGTGTCAAAAGAAATAAAAGATGAGAAAATGAAGATTCAGAGTGAGAATAAAAAAAAGAAATTGCGATAATAATAATAATAATAATAATAAGAAGAAGAAGAAGAAGAAGAAGAAGAAGAAGAAGAAGAAGTATGGGGAAAAAAGAGAAGATTCGAAAAAGGATAGAAGCCGTATATGTGTCAAGAAAGAAACATGAGAAAACGTTCCTTCAGAAAGACATGAAAAAAGAATCTAATAAAGAGTTTTTGGAATAATAATAATAATAATAATAATAACAGCAACAATAACAACAAAAATAGCAGCAAGATGACGAATGTGTTAAGAAGAGAAGATACGAAACATGGTAGAGATCGTATATGTGTCAAAGGAATTAAAATATGAGTAAATGAAGATTCAGTGTGAGAGGAAAATAAAAGAGTGAAGAAACACAAGAAAGAGAAATTGCGATAATAATAATAATAAATAATAATAATAAGAAGAAGAAGAAGAAGAAGAAGAAGAAACAGAAGTGAATTATGCTATTACTACTTAAATAAATTTTAGTCGTGATGTTTGGCGATGAGTCGGAGCCAGAAGATGAATCTGTCGATGGTACTGGTCGTCAGAGAAAGAAAACTTTTCTAAGAAAACAATAACAACTAGCAATAATAATGAAGATCATGATGATGATGATGCTCGTGATGGTGATCAATTTCCCGTCCATGCAAAACATCGTCAGATATTTCTTTATATTCTTTGCAAACGTCAATATGAAATTTGTTTTTTTCGTTTTGCATTGCAACATGAATGAGCATCTTTTGACAGGAAACAAAATACACTGACGCGCATCAACAAAGCTAGTTGTCTTCGTCATGGTAACAATACTGATGACAATGAAAGCAAACAATATTAATAAGAATGTTAGTAATAATGGTAGCATTCCACAACGAGTTTTATAGAGTGAATTCCATCAACAGAAGAACTGACGCAAACCGGGAAATTAGTGTCGCCAGCGTTGGAACAAATATGTGACCATAAATCATACAAGAACTTAATATAATCACAATGTTAGAAAAATAGACATGTGTGGTTAGGAACGTGTATTGTGTGGCAAATGTGCAAATTACTAACTAAGGAAACAGTTTAGGTGATCTTAAAAATTTTAAAACGATAAATATAAATATATCGGTGGAAATTAGTGAAAATCTGGACAAATATCAAGACACGCCTGGAATATTCTTAATAGCATTTTAAATGGATAGGAAGTTTTTCTATGATGTCGAACAACCGCATCTCTCTAATGAACCTGGACTGTTATGTAATATCAGTTTCCCTATATAGCAGTGAATGCTGGTCAATTGCCTCACAGATGAAGAATAGACTTGAAGCAACAGAAATGTGGTTTTACAAAAGGATACGGAGGATATAATGGACCGAAAATATGAACAACGACGAAGTTTTAGAGGAAATTGTACCAAAAAGGAAACTTATACTTTGATACATTAAAAGTTCTTGAGGACATAATGAGGAAAGAAGGCTTGGAAAATCTGATACTCATGGGACAAATTGAAGGCAAAACGGACAGAGGAAAACATAACCTACTTAGTGAACGTGAGTAAATGGATATGCGGAACAAGGTTTACGAGAGATAAAAAAGGCAAAATTATTTACAGCTACAAAAAGCAAGAAATTGAAGAGAATCATAATCTCCCCGAAGAGACACAACACATAGAAGAAGAATTGTTAAAAGCGGGAGAAATACCGAAAAGATTTATGGATTATTGAAGATATTATTTACTTTATTCCCAATTATTGCTGTCTCTTATATCTGATGTAAATTTCCCTTTATATAGTTAATAATATAAAAGAAAATAATTCTGAAAATAGACAAATTATTCCATAAAGACCAAGTGATATGAATAATATGGCCATATGTAAAGAGGAAGTAACAAGAAAATCAATGGAAAATCTGTGATTAATTGTTAAAGCACTGTAGCCTAAGAAACTAGAGAGAGAGAGAGAGAGAGAGAGAGAGAGAGAGAGAGAGAGATTGTAATAACAGTACCTTACACGGGAAGTGAAAAGGTTATTGATATTTACATCTGCTACCAAGAACCAACGGATTACAGGTTGCATGTCACAATGATTCTTGCATAGATAAATAAAGAAGGAGAATAACAACAACAATAACAACGTGAAAGTTAGAAAAAGCAGAGAAAAACATTCACAAGATAAAAAATTGTACATATATCACTTAATAATAATAATAATAATAATAAGAAGAAGAAGAAGAAGAAGAAGAAAATTCCAAAGAAACAGAGAAGAAACTGAAAATATATAAAATTACTAGGATCCAATTCGGGATCTAAAAAACTATGGCTCATCACAGTAGAAGTAATTCCTATAAAAACTCGTGCGCTTGGAACACCACGTTGAAAACTGAAAGACCGCCTATGGAGAACTGGAATCAGAGCCAAGATTGTAGATCTCCAGATAACTTTCATTATTTGCCCTGCCAACGTTCTTGAGTTGTAATGAGTCGTTTTAACACCATGCCTCAAGGACAGAACTTTCATTGACTACTTCAGTGTGCGACACAATAATAATAATAATAATAATAATAATAAAAGGACAAATACTTACTAACTAGACATTATCAAGCACACATACAGAAATATTGTATTAGCCTCAAATACAGATTTTGAGATAAATATTCAGAAACAATTGACCGTCTCGTATCAGGTTGCATAGTGTTGGCTCCAACTGATTATAAAACTAGGCATGATAGATTAGGCGAATATCTGAACTGGAAAATATGCCATTTTAACTGGAAGGAAACTGTAGTAAACTGGTATGAACATCATCACCCAGACCCAGATAGAGACATAGCACTTGTAACAATTTTAAGGCACAGACAGTGCAATCAAATCTGATCACTCAAACCTCGTTATCAAAGATCATGCAGACAGAACGAGGTCTCTTACTGACATGGCAGTTTCTGTAGATTGTAATGTATCTTTGAAGATCTTCAAAAAAAAAAAACTCTCAAAATACAAGAATCTAAAAGTGGAAATCTAAAACGTTTACCACATGAGGACATCAATAACTCTAGTTGTAGTTGTAAACCGCGGACTGATTAGAAAATCCTCCTATAGACTCATTGAAAGGATTCCTGGTAGACCATACCTCAAAGTATTATATAAAAAAAAGTTGCACTCACAAGCACAACTAACACATTATGAAGAGCTTTATTTGATATTAAATGAAATATTTATAAAAAATAAGCTGTGGAAAATGTTATGATGCCATTTCTAACCTTAGGAAAGTAAAATGTGTATACAACACAATTCTAAGGAAATAATAATAATAATAATAATAATAATAATAATAATAATAATAAGAAGAAGAAGAAGAAGAAGACAGAAAGCGACAGATTTTTCAAATGAAATTTCATGATTTCTCACATGTTGGGATTAGAATTTAAATTTTTCAATTTGCAAAAGAGGCTAGCTTTATTTGATTATAACACGCACCGTCTTCGACTTATATTTTATTTGTATTGCCTAATTTGTCAGACTACTGGAATCTATTTTAACAGAATTTCTCTATTAATGTCTTAACACTGAAAATGCTTCTATCGACATAATTTCTTGTTTTCTTTTTATAGAACTATCATTTCGATATGCAATATTTTCATATTTCCCTAAAGTCAATCGACTTAATTTATGTCTTTAATATAAAATCTCGCTTTAAATCTTACTTAATATTTCGCGGGTGTGTGCCGTCTTTTGGATACGCAATAAGATACATTTATTCTTGTTTTGGAATTTTCCGGTCAAAACAGCACAGCAAAAAACATAATTAAATCAAAATCATTATCCAGTATTTTTTACTAAAAACATACGAAAATGTGTAAAGATTTTTATAGGAACCATAGTCGATGTCGTACTGAGAACAACTGTATGATTCTTCTATGAAAATGATTAGAATCCCAGAAATAATTAAAAAAACTATTAAGAATATATAATATCGAGGGAAGAGCAAAAGGGATTTGACAAAAGTTGTTGGTCGATATCTAGAGATGATCAACACGTATTTATTGAGCGAAGAAGCAAAATAAACAACAAGACAACAACAATAATAATAATAATAATAATAATAATAATAATAATAATAATCATAATAATTGGCACATGGGAACATAAGAAATCCCTGTTGTAGTTGGAGCCCTAGAATTGGTTGGAAAAGATTCCAGTAGACTAGCTGAAAGGATTCCTGGAAGCCCATGCCTCAGAGAAATACAAAAAAAATGTTCTCACAAGTACAGTCCACACTTTACAAAGGGACTTATCTATGTAAAATATATGTTTTTTTTGTTTTTTTTTTGTTATTGTTGTTAGTAGTAGAATGTACCATGCTGTCATTTCTAAACTTAGGTCTCTGGGCGGGATCCGGAAAGAAATGTGTACACGTCAGAAATCAAAGGAAATAATAATAATAATAATAATAATAATAATAATAATAATAATAATAATAATAACTTTTAATTTTAATAATAATTTAAACTTTTAATTTTAATAATAATTTAAACTTTTAATTTTAATTTTTAATAATAATTTAAACTTTTAATTTTTTTAATAATAACTTTTAATTTTTTTATGACAATTATTTTTGTTACTAGGACTAGTGATGGCGAAAAAAAAAAAAAAAAAAAAAAAATTAATATAAATACTCTCTAGTGTAGTGATGTTTTGTTTCGTTGAGCGGCTGTTTCTTCCAAGTTTTTTTTTAACGCATATGAAATTTTGTTATTTTTACTATTTTAGCGTAAGCATGAATTTTCTTCGTATTATTATTATTTAATTTATTTGGTTCTCC
The DNA here is from genome assembly GCA_903632075.3 of Acanthosepion pharaonis. NCBI lineage: Eukaryota > Metazoa > Mollusca > Cephalopoda > Sepiida > Sepiidae > Acanthosepion > Acanthosepion pharaonis. The sequence continues at coordinate 862,051 of CAHIKZ030005400.1, forward strand.
TTTAAATAATACTGATAGATTAATCAATTATTTAATTTTCTCATTCACATATCCCTTAGTTTTCAATATAAGACCCCCAAAAAAAACATTACAGGTAAAAAACAACAATTTCTACGATGTTCTTTTTCTTAGAAGGATTGCATTTTTTTTTTTTTTTTTTTAAAACATATATAAATTTTCAACGATATTTAAAAATAACGGAATTTACATTTACATATTACATTTTATGAATTTATGAAAAGAAAATGCAATATTTTCTAAGAAGGAATAAATATTGGAATTTACAGGCCAATAAAAAAATTATTTTTAAATTTCACAGCAAAGACAAACGAATGTAAACTTTTTTTTTTTTTTTTTTTTAAACAACGCTATTTTCAACGACTTTAAAAAATAACGGAATTTACATTTACATATTACATTTTATGAATTTATGAAAAGAAATGCAATCTTTCTAAGAAGGAATATCGTGGAATTTACAGATGGGCCAATAAATTATTTTTAAATTTCACAGCAAAGACAAACGAATGTAAACTTTTTTTTTTTAACCAGCGTCATTCTCTTTGATTTCCAATCGTGTTCTGTCTATTGTTGCTTGGCAACCCATTTAGGAGAAGGAAAACTCCGAACAACAACCCGCAACTCAAGGTGTTAATCGTGCCGAGGAGTGAATGGCTACTGCGTTATGAGGTCGCGAACGATCCCCTACAGGCTTCGGAACCCTGTCTGTAAAGACCGTTACTCAACGTGCCGGGCAACTTTGGGTGGACTTTTGACCCGTGCGTCACTTGGGATTAATGAAAATTAAAAATAGAAACAAAACGTCCAGTATGGTTCTTCCAGTGGATAAACAGGGAGCCCGTCCTTCAGGAGGGAACCTACCTGAGGTCGAAAAAATCTGCCATAGGAACAAACTCCCTAAAAAGAATGAATCTTCAGGTCCCCTACAACCAGGATAATCCTAATGATGGTCCTGTAAATTCTCCAGCTAGATCCATAACGTAAATTTAAGGAAAGAAAAAATAAAATGGTCTCTGGAGGAGTACAAAGTTGTTATGACTGCATTCCATGAAGCGTTACTCAAACCTCAAAAACATCAGGCCAAACATATGACATTTGATGAGAGAAGGGTAGAAAACAATTAGAAAGTACATAGACAAAAATAAACTAGCCAATGTAAGAAGGGACATCATGCGAAATAACCGATTGACAGAGGCTGAAATTAATGAAATAAAAAGAATTGCAACAAGAATAGATGAACCAACAAAACATGAAAAGGAACCGGAATCAAAAAAAAAGTAATAACATCACACAAGCCTCAGGTCATAATGAAAAAACCGAAATACACACAAATCACTGTGAAGATAATGCTGAAAAAGAAATGTTGGAAAGGTATGATCTTAGTCAGTCACAAGACGGTAATAAAACGAGTTCAAAATTCATCGAACAGAATTATTTCACAGAAAACAAGATTAATATACAAGAAGCCAAGGATGAAATCATGAGCCATATAAGTCAGATACAGAATATTGCAATGGAGGAACGAGAACAACTCCCAAAATTACAACCAACAAAGCATAACCTCAAAACTATTAAGCTCTATAATGCAGCACTCAAATTGATTCTGGATGAAGAAGACACTCATATAAATCTCAATGAAGCAATATATGCATCAGCAATAGCAGCAACAAATAAACTGAACATCAAAGCAAAAAAAAAAGGCAGTCTCACAGACATGAAGATCCACCTTGAAAAAAAAAATAGAAAAGAAAATTGAACACCTTAGAAGTGAATTATCAGTACTCGATGAACTAGCAAGAGGAGTAAATGTAAGAACTAGAAAAGGCAGAAGAGTCGAAAGAAAATACAATATCAGGAATGAAAATGAAGTCCTATCAACTAAAGAAAAAATAAAGCAAACAATACAACTGAAGGCTCAAAGAATAAGACGCTACGAGAAAAGATCAAGATTCTATAGACAGAACAAGATCTTTCAAACCGATGCAAAAAGAAATTTTACAGGGAAATAGGTAAACAAAGAATTGAAGTGACAGTCCCCCTAAAAAATGGAAGAAGTTATACAGTTCTGGGGAAAAATATGGGCTTGCCCTAAGAAGAACACAACGAAGAGGCAGATTGGATTGCGCAAGAGTTAGAACGAATGAATGAAAATAAACCAGAACAGACATGGCGGGAATCACAGAAGAAGATGTTAAATGTGCACTGAAAAAAGCACACAACTGGAAATCTCCAGGAATAGATAAAATTCCTAACTTCTGGCTATATTATTTAAATACAGCACACAAAAAACTCGCCAAAGAACTTCAAGAAATGGTTACCGATCCAACTAAAATTCCTGCATGGATGACCAAAGGAGTTACCTTTCTTCTACCCAAAAAATAGTGACACAAATATTCTGAAAAAACTATAGACCAATTACATGTCTTCCAACAACATACAAACTGTTAACATCTATTTTAACAAAACAGACATATTTCTTCTTGGAAAGAAATGACATACTACCACTTGAAAAAAAAAAGGGTGCAAACGAGGCTGCTACGGATGTAAAGACCAATTACTTATTAATAGGATGATCCTGGAAAACTGCTTCCGTGGAAAAAAAATCTTAGTATTGCCTGGATAGATTATCGTAAAGCATTCGATAGTGTACCACATTCCTGGATCTTAAAGTCTTTAAGTATGTACAAGGTATCACCTGTTATCATCAATTTCATCAAACAATGTATGTCGATATGGAAAACTACACTTTACCTCAATCATAAAAATGGAACCTATAAGTCTGGCGAAATAAACATCAATAGAGGAATATTTCAAGGTGACTCTTTGTCTCCTTTATTATTTTGCATATCACTTATAGCATTAACCAGCCAACTTAACAAGACAGAATGCGGTTACAAAATAGCTCAAAAGAAAATAAACCATCTATTTTACATGGATGACTTAAAATTGTATGCTAGGAATGACAATGAGCTGGAAGGTCTTCTGCAAACTGTAAAATGCTTCAGTGAAGACATCGGAATGAAATTCAATTTGGATAAATGCTAAAGCTACAGTTTTTTACGAGGATCGCTACAACAAACTTCCTCTATTAGTTTAGACCCTGCTGTAACAATAAAAGATTTAGAACAAGGAGAAGCTTATAAACCTAGGTGTAAATGAGAGTGAAGGAATTCACCATAAGAAAATGAAAGAAATAGTGCGTAAAGAGTACTATAGAAGGGCATGACTGGTATTAAAAACTGAATTGAATTCTCAAACAGAAATTAATAACCTAGCCATCCCAGTGGTCCAATATAGTTTCAACATCTTGAACTGGAAAAATGACATCAGACAAATGGATTCTAAAACAAGAAAGCTTCTTTCTAAGTATAAGATGCATCATCCAAAGGCTGATGTAGACCGTCTATACATACCCTGTAAAGAAGGTGGAAAGGTCTTATTCAGCTAGAATTGTCATACAAGACAACAACTATTGGCTTACTAACTTACATGGAAACAATAAATGACTGGATGATAAAATTAGTGAAACAACATGAAAACAGAAAAAAAATATTCAATAATAAAAGAAGGCAGTAAATACAAACAACATTTACATTTAGTAGATTCTGTAGTAAATCAAAACAGAAGCCAAGAACCAACTATTGCAGCAAAAGATATGAAAAGAAAGCCAAGGATAAAGCCCTTGAACAGATGAAACAACGCTGGCAAGACAAACCTCTGCATGGCCAATATCCAGAACGTGCAAATAAACCCAATGTTGATAAAGTTAATACTCACCGATGGTTACGAGCATCTGGATTAAAGTCTGAAACTGAAGGTTTTATTCTTGCAGCGCAAGACCAGAACTAGAATTTTCAGGCAAATATCATACATAATAATGTGGATCCAAAATGCAGGTTCTGTGACAAATACCAAGAAAAATAGACCATCTAATCTCAGGATGTTCTATACTTGCCCCAAATGAATATAAAAATCGTCACGATAGAGAAACACTGGACAATGTGCAAACACTTTTGGAAAATGTAAGCAAACACTGGTATGAACATCGGCCAGCGCCGGTTACAGAAATAGAAGATGTCACCATTCTATGGGATTATACCATCCACACAGACAGAAAAATTGAAGCAAATAGGCCGGACATTATTGTCAAAAAACCAGAAAAAAAAAATGCCTACTAATTGATATGGCTTGTCCAGCGGATTGTAACATAAAAGGAATTTGAAAAACTATCAAAATACAAAGACCTGGAAATTGAAATAGAAAAAATGTGGAAATTGAAAAAAGAATAATACCAGTGGTAATAACTTGGAATTATAAAAAATGGAACAAAACAACACATTGAAAGAATCCTGGAAACCCCAGCTTAAGAGACATACAGAAAATTGTCTTATTTTACAGCACACACACTAAGGAGAACTTTGTCTATGTAACGCTAGCAACTTCATCGGAGATAAAAAAAAAAAAAAAAAAATTAACATGAAATGTAATATAACAACACACCACGACCTGCTGTTTTAGGTCTTTCCGCAGACTTGGTAGGTAGTGTGTCCAACAGAAATAATAATAATAATAATAATAATAATAATAATAATAATATTATATTATATTATTATTATAAGTTGAAATCATAGTCGAAATAAAAAAGAAAACAAAAAAATGTAATTAATTATTAAAAAAAAACAATATAAGAAACGTATAAATAAAAAAAGTAAAAGAAAAGTCATAAAGTGATAAAAACTCTTTCGAAAGATATATGGGCGAAACAAAAGAATTATAATGGAGACATTTAATGAGTAGAAAAATTGAAGATAAGCAAACCCAGCAAATAAATAAGAAATCCGGATGACAGGAGAAAATAAATTTGATATAAAATTATTGAACGAAAGAAAATGTTTCAAAACTGAATGAATAAATAAGAGAAAACTTATGTGAAGAAAAGGATGAGATTTTTATTAATCATTTCACCCCAAGCAAGGCAACACAGCCATTGGCATGCATGCAGTTACTAAATATAAAAAAGCATCCATAAAACATTATTAAGGGTCGAGAAGAATAAAAGAAGAAAAATTAAGTAAACGAAAGGTAACGATTGACATTGCATTTCAATTTTTGAAGTTCAAACTCAAAGTTCAGGAAAGCATGGTGCTAGATGAGTTTCACAAGCGTAAAGTGCAAGAAAATAAACTTTTAACATAGCATATACGGTAAGATCTAGCCATTTCAGCTGCTGCCAATCAAGTTGCGGGCTTAAATTCATAGATTCTAGATACTATAGAAGAGAATTCATCAGAACAATTACCATGAAAGTATTTATAGAAAAGACACGAAAATGGATGAATGAGAAATATAATGAGTCAGAAATAAATTTCTGGAAATGTAAGTAAGTTTTGAGATGGAACAACGTAAAATAAAAATGTAAAGCGAAAGATGAGAAGACAGAGATAAAATAAAACAAGCGAGAAAATAATAATGAATAAAGTAACCAAGAATTACGTACAAGAAAATATAAAGACGAAGATACGAACGGGAAAGACAATAGAATGTTAGAACAGTGTGTGTGTGTGTGTGTGGATGGGGGTAGAATTAATGTAAAAGAAAATCATGAAAAGTATCATGATGAAAAACAAAATGAAATATCCAAAGAAGGAAATAAACGAAGGCTAGACAGGCAGAATGAAAATACATGACCGAATATAGAAACTAACTAAAATGATGAATAAGAAAAGACATAAAAAATTGGAACTAAAAGAATGAAGAAATAAAATTATGTAAATAAATTAAAGGAACAAATTTGGTAAAAGAAGATGAATGAAGACTTTCCCCCCACAAAAAAAAAAAAAAGAATAACGTTTAACAAGTGAATTTTTTTAAAGACTCGGAGAAAAAAAGTGAAGAAAGGGAAACGCAGTTAGGATAGCTGGAATAAAAGTGCAAGAAGGGGAGATAATTCAATGAAAAGTGTCGCTGCTGCATGAACGGATTGAACCTGATTAGGAACATGGCCGCCGGACAGTATGACTCAATTGCTCAACGAGAGCGGATGAGACATCGCAATAATGGCAGAGACAAAATTGCTTTCGACAGGCAGACACACACACAGAGACACACTCATACACACAGACACACGCACTGTGCTATAGAAGAGTATGTCAGTTTATATCAGTAATTTATCTACCTGTTTCGATCTTATATTTCAATATATATATATATATATATATATATATATAGAGACCTTTCTTTTTATTTATCTTTCACTCTCAAAATGTACACACACACACACACACACACACACACACACACACACACATATATATATATATATATATATATATATATATGCATATATATATATAATCTAAGAACTGATAGCCTCAAGAACAGACATATACACACATAAGTATGTATTATAACTATATATGATTTCCTACAGTAAATGATTTTGATGAATCCGACAGATTTTTTTTATCACTTTAAACGTTAGTTTTAATGGATACTCATATTTGATTAGACGTTCTCTTTATTTATTAAACAGTATATTTATTTTCTACTAGACTTATTGTTCGAAAAATCATGTAAAAAAGAAAAAAAAATGTGTGCGCTCTATCCGAAAATTGCTTTGTTTACGTTTGCATAAGAACCGAGCAGCAATGAAAAATTTCAAGAGATTTATGACTAGAGAAGTTACGCTGAAAGGCACAGAATTCTCTGTAGCTCAGTCGGTTAGAGCATGTCGGGAGCAAAGATTCGAATCCTGATGGACAGCGCATAATTTCCTTTCATGAGATTTTTGTAGCATTCAGGTCAGCAGACGAAAATAAATAATTACACTGTTTAATACATAAACGAAGCGTCTACTAAAATACGAATATCCACTAAAAATAATGTTTAAAGTGATAAAAATATGAGTATCTATCTTAAAGTTATGTTTAGTCATGCAGTTCAGCACTAGTGAAAGTGAGTAAACTCCACAGGCTCCCCAAAGCTTGGTCCTTGTGCCAGACAGTGTTGAATGTATATTTATCTTTAAGGAAACCTACTCATGTGGCAAAACGTATATGTTTATTTTCACCAGTGTGTGGGCATGTACGTCACTCTCATTTCTCTAATATTATTTTATCTATCTATCTATCTATCTATCTATCTATCTATCTATCTCTCGATAAATATACATATATATATATATATATATATATATATATATATATATATATATATATATAATATGTGTGTGTGTATGTATGTATATATATATATATATATATATATATATATATATATATATATATATATATATATATATATTATATGCGGTACTTATTAGAAAGCGCCCACTATCAGAGATAGAGCTAACATATTTGGTTGGATTGATGTAAGTTTGTGACGATCGCAAAGCCTGAAACCCAGGGTCACAAACTCACATCAATCCAAACCAAATACACCCAAACATACATATATATATATATATATATATATATATATATATATACATACATATATATATATATATATATATATATATATATATATATATATATATATATATATATATATATATTAAGAATTAAATGGATTTTTATCCATAATTATACATTATTTCTTAATAATATATACGTTATATTTAGTGGAGAGGTGTTTTTTAATAGACATTTGCATTTTCTTAAAACAGCCAATGATTATCGAGATTCTTTAATAAAGAAAATCTCCATATGTATAGGACAAAATGCTTGCCTTTAGATCAACTCAGCCAGGAAACGAAACCGTATCAATCATTACGATCTTTTGAAGTCAATATTTGCTAAAGTAATTTCGTATCCGAAATGTTAACAAAGTGGTTTTTAATGAAATCATCGATTTTTACCGATAATCCGATAGTATTTCTGCTTATTAAATAAGTAGATACACTTTTTTAGAGAAAATATCGCAAAACATGTGTCCCTAAATATAAGTTAATACAGTAACAATAAAAAATAATATATCTGTGTTTTTATGTATGTGTGTGTTTGATTAGTGTAAATAAGAAACTATTACCAATATTAGACTTTTTACTTTTATTAAGACTTCATCAGAGAATGAGATATGGGAAATAAGATGAAAGAATCTCATTCTTTGATGAAACTTTAATAAAATTGGAACATCTTAGATTGACATGCGTTCCATATTTGTTCTTTTCTGAACATTCTGTCGGATTTCCATCCACATTTTATCTGCATTTTGATCCCCACACACACACACACACACACACACACACACATATATATATATATATATATATATATATATATATATATATATATGTACAGGATGGGATAGATAAATTCTCGTCTAAATTACACAAAAACTGAAAATAACACTTACATCTAATTCTCACAGATATATTTACCAAAATCACTTAATAAATTGCCATTGGTTTCAGCCACAGCCTTCAGGCGACTTCGGAATCTCGTGAAACTCTTCTGGATGGTCTCCTTTTATAAGTTGGTGAATGCTGTCATAATCCTTGCCTTCAGTTTATCTCTGATAATACAAGGAGTTTTGTAGGAGGCTAAATGTAAGGGTTTATGTGTTTGCAGTAATTGTCTGACAGCCATGTTTGGGATCTCCTACTTATGTGAGGTCGTCCATCTACCACCCTCTTGACCCAGGGCAGAACTATTTTCTAAAGACACTGGACGGAAGTCTCTGTGTTGAGTCTGAGGTCCTGTGGGAAGAGGAATAAAGGCATAACTTCGCCATCAGTAATGATCACTTCAAACACTAAGAAATAGTATTAGGGGCTTCCGGCATGATGTCAAGCAGTACAACTTGCCAATTCCAAATTTTTGGTGGAGTAAATTGCTTCATGGTGCTCTTTTTTTCACAGACGGTGTCAAACTGACTCTAATATACTGTTCAATCTACAAAATCTAAAACGAACAACGCGCATGCGCGAAATTTAAAAAAATAAAATGGCGACTATTTACCCGTTTCACCTTGTATATGTATATTTAGTGGATGCTAGTATAATAGATAGCCTCAAAGCGAAAGCTTCAAAATTGATTAGAACATATAATAAACTCAAGCTCTCATAGATATCTGTTTACTTAAAAAGCAACGTACACAACGGTCACGCAGTCCTTGGAGAGAAAAAAAAATCTCTGAATGGAACATTCTTATTATATTTGTCAGATGGATGGAGAAGGTTAGTTCGAGTCTATGGAAGTGGTGAGGCGTGTTCTAATTGTAATGATCTGAAATGGAGGAATCAAAGAATGGTGCTCACCTTAGAAATCGATTGTCAGAAATATAACAATACATCATGAATTTGGAAAGTTTAGTTCCGATTTTTATCTGGAATTACGGTATTTTATACATCGACTGAATACATATAATAAAAAGATGAAGAGAGGTCTTTGTCGGTGGAAAATATAAATCTTTATCTATTTGTGTATTCGAATGCATGTATACGATAAATGCGGCGAAAAAATAGTTTTATTTCCCAGAGAAATGCAACAAATGCAGGGACAAAACTGTATTGGATCGAGCAAGTTTTTAATTCACCAAAAAGTCTGTTTGTTAAACAGTCAACACTACCGAGTACGTGTTTCTGCCATCATTAGACAAATAACTCCCCGCTGCTTTGTGAAATGCAGCTATTCATTTCCTTTCTTCAATTTCACCTCCAGCCTTCTTTGCTCACATCCATTATTTGTTTTCTATAAACATTTAACATGCACTATTTTCTGCGTGGAGGAATTCACTTACACAATGCAGGCGCTCTGTCATGCCGGATGATTTCTCAATTGCAGAATGCTAAAGTGGAATTGCGAGCGTAATGTTCAAATCCTACTTCCATATTATAAGATTCAAAATTAAGCCGATTCAAGCCTAAGGTGGAAGACAGCTTGTGAACGACGGGTATTGTAATCAAGCTGCTACAATTTGAAATACATTATGGCTTTAAAAACAACCCACAAAGGGTTGATAAACCTCAAAAAACAAATCAATCAATAAACTAGAAATATTTGCTTTCTTACAATGTATTCTAAATAAGAAGATAGACTTTGACGAGACTATAACCGCCATTTCTTATCGTAACTTATCCGAGATAGACTAACGAACAGGTGAATTTAACAAAGTGGTACTTTTTATCTCGCCTGATATTTTGTGCACAAACAATATGCATGTTTTCTTGAATCTAATCGATTCCATATATTTAGTTTGCATAATGTACCTTCTTTGTGTTGTTTTAAATCGTCGCTAAGAGGACATATTGAGGTTCGACATCCGTTAAATAGATTCGAATTTTAATCTTACATATTTCACCTTTTTGGCTATGACTTCGGTATAACGGCGCAGAAAATGAAACCATCAAGGACAGATTGTTTTCAATTCGTAAAATGCCCTTGGAAAGAAATGAATCTACTTCCCTTACCATTGCCTCCAACTATGAATAGAATAGCGAAACAGGCTGGGAAATTAGCCTTTGTTGGCAACTATTCTAGAAGAAGAACAACCGTTAATTTAAAAAAAAACAAAAAAAAAACGGACACAGGAAAGCCCTTCCCACGCTTTTCAAACATCAGTCATGTTAATGCATAATTTTTATACATAAAATGTTTTTAGTTAAAATTATATACGGTATTATTTTGGAACGATCGAAATATTTCTTATATTTTTCTGTATTTTGTATATGAAATTCATTGAATCAATTACATTTAAAGGTTATGTTTGATTTTTAGAAGACTTGTAATTGTTCTGTTAAAAAAAAACAGTACATCTAATTAACGACACAAACAAGCACACAGAAAGAAAGACACAGATACTGAATAGTTAATAAGCTAATAGCTGGTCGACCAGATGTTGTATTCTGGTACACTTACACGTCTTTTAGTCTAACAACGGGTGAATCTATTTACATTTATATCTTGATCAACCAAGGAACTCGAAAAGACATGCCGATAAAAACATCTGTTATTCTCTCGTACATATATATATATATATATATATATATATATATATACACACACACACAAATCCGAGAAAGAACAGATGGAGTAAATATGCTCTGTTCTTAGCAATTACAACACAAAGTAGGACAATATATTATTATTATATTCTTATTATAAGAGATTATAATAAAAACATTTTGAAATTGCAACACAAAAGATTTCATGTTTCAAAACTCTGATAGAATTACTTTAGGCTATAATAAGTAACTTTGTGATTAAATTATTTTTAAGGAACTTCCTTAAAAAAGCATTTAATCGCTAGTTACTTACCTTCGCCTGAAGAAGTTCAATGATAGTATTGAAACAAGAAAGCTCTTGTGTAGCGAATTCAAAATGTTTCAAAATTATTATCGATAGAACAAACGCACACACACACACACACACACACACACACACACACACACACACACATATATATATATATATATATATATATATATAGTGGCACTAGTGGGTAATAGCTAAAAGCTCGGATTGAGGAATCGGAAAGTCGTGTGAGAATTCCAGTGGAGTTCGTTGCTTTCACTTACGTGATAATTGCCTTGCGAAGGTATGTGACTGTCTCTTCTCTCAACAGCTATGGATAAATAATAGGGCAGACATGATCCTATAGCCTTGTTTGGCAATGCGTCTCGGAAAAATTAGAATTCAAAACCTCCTCTATGTACTAATTCTCAGTATTCGGTTCTATCAATTACCGCGATTGATTCTACAAACGCTAATCAAAACTTATGTGGGGGTAGTCTACTTCTAAGAACTGAAGAGCATAATTCTCATACGGCGGGAGATTCCTCTTCATACACCCCCCCCCCACACATACACCCCCATCGACCCCATATATATATATATATATATATATATATATATATATATATATATATATATATATAGATATGGATATCCATAGATAGTAAAGATAATAATTAAAATAAACAATAAAACTGCTTCTGTATCTGCTCGTCTGGAGAATAAACAGTAATGTCTATATTTCTGAGATGAGGTATTATGTACACTATTTACATTGCTCATACTATCATCCTCCTATTTGTGGTCATATTTATCACAACGTTTCGGTCGTTCTACGCTCCGGCCTTCTTCAGGTGGTTCGAATGTCGAACTGAACCCTTTATTTCGCTCGCCGTGGTAGACTGTTTATTTGCACGTGCTATGTCTAATGGATGTCAGTTATCCGTTCCCCTTTGATTCCCCTGGATATGAGCAGTGGTAAGAATGGTTGCTGAAGACATTAAGTTTATAAGATCACATATCACATCCAGTGACTTGACCCAAATTCAGTGAAGAACTTGGAGAGGTGAATTAACAGCAGATAACTGACATCTATTAGACATGGCACATGGAAATAGAACAGTCTACCTCAACGAGAGAAATAAAGGGTTCAGTTCCACATTCCAACCACTTGAAGAAGGCCAGAGTGTTCAACGGCCGAAACGTTGTGATAAATATGGCAACAAAGGTGAGGATGATAGTCAGAGCAAATAGGGTAAAGAGTAAAGGTATATTATATTTACAGATATCATATAGTTCTTATATATATGCTATTTAAGTGCTTGACGAATTGATAGTATTTCTGGCAAACTCGTAAGAAGTTTGAACATGATCTGTTTATTAACAGTTAGCATTTTACTTACAAAAGATTGATACCCTTAAAAGCGTTATTCATCCAGAATATCAGAATCTCCTGTCAAACGGTTCTTCTTCTTCTTCTTCTTCTTCTTCTTCTTCTAGATAGGTAGGTAAATAGATAGATGAACTTTGTTTTAAGAAGCTTGATAATTATAACATCTTTATTGATTTAGCTTTTTTGCAAATCTTAATTTTTTTCAGCAATTATCTCAAGTTTTATTTCTGATGAGAAGCAGATTGGACAAAGATATTACCTCGCCAGATGGGTTACACTTTTAACACAGATGCAAATATAGACGCGTATATAAATAAAGTGAACTTAACTGTGAATGTCATTTTAATGAAAGCAATATGTGCAACTTTCTACTTCTTTCACACTCTCTCTCTCTTTCTCCCTTTCTTTTTCTGCCTCTCTTATTCTGCCTCTCTCCCTCCCTTTCTCTCTCTCTCTCTCTCTCTTTGTGCTTTTCTCTTACAATGGATGCAGAGTGTTTTTTTCAAATATTGGAAGATTTTATGCCTTTTCATTGATTTATCGCCGCATGTCAGGTGTTTCAATTATCGGAGAATCACGATTGAAGTCACCGACTGTGATCATCTAGAAAGAAAAATTCCGTCGAAAATTGATCGAAAGAAAATCATACATATAAACGTAATACACACACAAACATACAAGCACACACACACACAAACACGCACACAAACAAACGCGCGCACACACACACACACACACACACACAAAACATATATATATATATATATATATATATATATAATAAAAAGGCTTAAACACTAATATTCTAATATTTCATGGTCATAATTTATTCCATTGGAATCGGAAATACGATCCAATTCATCAGACCTACAAATTCAAAAAGAAAACAGAAAAAATAACTCCAGAAATAAAAATAGAATTTAGATAGAGTGTAAGTATGAGAGTGTGTGACTAATGTTAGAGCTAAAGAGAGGGGTAACAGACGAGAGAAGGCGGGAGATTAAAACCTGAAATATATATATATATATATATATATATATAATGTGATGAAAATATTATTTGGTTATTAATGAAGATTATGTACGATAAATGCAATGAAAAATAAAAGTTATTATTTACACTAATTTACAGATATTGGAGACGAAATATTAGAAAGTCATTGCATTTTTTACCGGGAATCATCTGTCACATTCAGCCGTCTCCTGTCTGTATCGGAAACACAATGGACTGCAATTAAGCAACCTTTTACTCCATCTGTTATCATTTCTTGTTATTCTATCCTGAAATGGTTTTGTACAAAATAGCTAAAATCACAATAAAAAACTAAGCATATTTGTATTATTGTTCATTATATTATTATATTTTAAAACGTAAAATATTAATTATTATATTAAAACAATATTTTGAAAGTTAATTAATTATTTGAAACCAACATATCAATATTCAATAAGGGATAATGATAAGTAAGTATAGTAATTAAGGTAAATATTATGTATATATCGGGAATGCTGAAATTTTTCGGTCATACCAAGAATATATATATATATATATATATATATATATATATATATATGTGTGTGTGTGTGTGTGTGTGTGTGTAAGTTTGAAAGTGAAAAGAAGTGAGAGGTAGTGTGCAAGATCATAATGAATTTAAAACTGAAGCTATTTATTTAAGACTTTTCTGACCGTCGCAGCACACATGTAATAAAAACAATACACTTTTACACACACACACACACACACACACACACACACACACACACACACACACACACACACACACACATATATATATATATATATATATATATATATATATATAGTTGCTATGAATCTCTTTGCATGTTTCTGTTTGTATTTTTTCGTTTTTTTCTAAAGGAATGAAAATGTAAAGTTGGTCGGTTTGTTTGTTCCATAGATACTATACGGAATATTATTTCCTTAATAAATAAATAGTTTATATAATTACCATATTGATTTGAATTATAAATTGGATATGATTTATTGCCTAATTGGTTAAATATTCATTTTATGGAGAAACTTAAATATTATTTCAAATGAAACGCATTTTAGAAAGTTACAACTTCAAAAATGTCTACATATATTCAAGATCCTTTATAGCTGATGCTGAAGTGAGAGCTTTTTTTTATTTTCTACGACAAGCAATGATATTATAGCAGAGTTGTTTATCTAAATCTTACTCAGCTACCGGTTAATAATTTTCGTAACATGCCATTAGAACTTCGGAAAAAGAGTGTTTATACGCTTCACTTGAATATTATTGTGAAAGATATCAATCGAATTTTGCCCTAGTTTCACTGATAACCGTGTCTTATCCCGCCATTTACTCTGTGTTGAAGCTATTTATCCTACACCGTAGCTGAAGTAATTGCGTAGCTTACAGTTACTGAACTTGTATAACAGGCAATGTTTAAATGATAATTTGCAAGTCAAGACGCTCTTCTCTTAAGTAAAATATAATCTCCCTAACCAATATTTATTACATTTAACTGTTAAATACTTAAACCTAGATTAAATTACTTTGACTTCTTATTCATTTCGCTACAATGCATTGTTGTGAATATGGCGAATCATACCAAATTCAAGTGATTGAATATTATTGTAATGATGAAGATGGAATGTAAACATTGTGGTGAAAATGTTGTCAAAGAAGAAATATGATGTATGGTCGTTTGTGCTGGTTCGATATAATGTTGATGAGAGAAAAGCAACTGCACACGGGCAGTCAATCCGAATCTGGTGGAGAGATAAAAAATAAAAATAAATAAAAATAAAACAATATGTAATAACATGGGCACTAATAACGTCGACGGACGCCACCGACATTGAAACTGCGTAAAGATGATATTTCCACGGAATTCTTCAGTTCCTCAAATCAAGTACACCCGCTACAACGCACATTCTAACCCCTTCTACTACCCACCAGCAGCGGTTCTACGTCCCTTGCCGCTACTCGACATTGATCGTGCATGGCTTCCTCGCACGTGCAGGCCCGCTGCACGCCAATGTTATCCATTCGGCTGTCAGTCTAACAGTTACCTTTAATGACGGCTCCACTATCGAAACGCCCCAACCTCGCCACCGCTACGACAGCAGCTTCGCTCCCTGCACACCCTGCCGCTATTTTCTGACGCCCCCACGCCGCTCCTTGGCATTCGGGAATATTGGAGCACTTAAAAGATTGAAAAATTGTCAAAGAAATTTCGTTTGCCTTGAAATGTAGTTTTCGGTATGATTTCTTTTCTTTTCATGCTGTTGCTATTATTATTAGTAGTAATATTAATCGTAGTAGTATTAGTAGTATTATTAGTAGTAGTATCATTATTATCCGAATGTTCACACCAGTTGTATCGTAAAAATCTCGATGGGTATCGTGTGAAAGCAAGTATTCTTGAGAATACCTTTTTGGGATATTCACATTTTTCATAGATTTTCAAAGTTCTTTTACAACAATTCCAAACATTCCAGAATGGTGATTACGGCAAAATTCAGATATTTTCCATCTGTTCATTCTTTCTTATTCTGTATTCGACTGAGACATTGATATCTACTCAGTTTGATTTTAGTTTTGTCTCAGTAAAACATTAGTTTGACTTTCAAAATACTACAAGAATTTAATTTATTCGAATCTCCAATATGCAGCAATATGGAACGAGGCCGGAAAAAATGAGTGATAAGGCGTGTCGTCATGCAAATTCTAGTATTAAAAATGAAACTCTTCTTTCAACCACCATATACACACGAACAATAGTCCTTTCATCCGTCTCTTTCAAACTGTGAACATATCCAACTATATCTAATTTCTATAAATATTCTTAACTCATTTCCGGAATTCACTTTTTAAGTGTGTGAAAAATTCTAATTACAGCCTTTTATAATATTATAAATTGAAAACACCGTTTCATCTTTTAAAATTTAATAATGACATTAAAAATCTGTAATCTTTTGCCCACATCTAAACTGCTGCAATGATTTCTATCTTTTCTTCTAAGAGGCAATATTTCCGATTTTGAAAAAATTTTCTCAGTTTTTGGCCAGACCAAGTGGATATTCAACCCACCAACTAAAATAAATAGACGGATATTTGCTTATATCCGGAGATGTGGGTCAGGCAAAAAGTATTCAGCACCTCCTCATGTATGTATGAATGTGTAATGGTGGTCTTTTTTTATGTATTCCTGTGGAACTGATAATCACAAAGAAATGAAAAAGTCAACTGAATGCCGACAAGTGAGATTGGTCGAAGCAAATAAAGAGAAGAAATTGTGGCCTTCAACAGCGAAGAAAATTGAACGAAAACTTAAAAAAAGAATAACAAAATTAAGTAATGGATTAGTTGCTACCTGATTGGCGCGAAAGATCAAACGAATTCAGTTCGTTGGCAGATCGATGAAATAACAACACTTAGAGATTTAGTTATTTTCTGAACAAGCAATCAATAAATCTACTAAAATGCCTCCCCTCATGTAACCAACAATATTTTTGTATTCCTATCTATATCCCTCATTCATATCTATCTATCTATCTATCTATCTATCTATCTATCTATCTATCTATCTATCTATCTATCTATCTTAATATAATATTGATTGCAAATATATAATTATTTATCTATTTTCTATCTATCTATCTATCTATATATATATATATATATATATATATATATATATATATATATATATATATATATCTTAATAGAATATTGATTGCAAAATGTATATCTATCTATCTATCTAAAATAAAAATAAAAAATTAACTATTACTGACATCAGTAGTAGTCCATTTTGGGCCTGATATGATCAGACCAAAATGAACTATTACTGACATCATTAGTAGTCCATTTTTTGGCCTGATATGATCAGACCAAAATGAACTATTACTGACATCAGTAGTAGTCCATTTTTGGCCTGATATGATCAGACCAAAATGAACTATTACTGACATCATTAGTAGTCCATTTTTTTTGGCCAAAAATGAACTATTACTGACATCAGTAGTAGTCCATTTTGGGCCTGATATGATCAGACCAAAATGAACTATTACTGACATCAGTAGTAGTCCATTTTTGCCCTGATATGATCAGACCAAAATGAACTATTACTGACATCAGTTGTAGTCCATTTTTGGTCAGATCTGAACATTTCACTTCCAATTAAACTTAAAGTCTTCAGTTCTAGGGCCAACCTTTATAGTATGTTGAGAAACTATA
The DNA here is from genome assembly GCA_903632075.3 of Acanthosepion pharaonis. Classification (NCBI taxonomy): domain Eukaryota; kingdom Metazoa; phylum Mollusca; class Cephalopoda; order Sepiida; family Sepiidae; genus Acanthosepion; species Acanthosepion pharaonis. The sequence goes on from CAHIKZ030005400.1 coordinate 879,926, forward strand.
GGGCATTGCATTGGAAGAATCATCATTCTTTGATTTATTCATTTAGCGCATTTTACGTCGATGTGATAACCACTTTCCTCCAATTCTCAATTGAGATTTATAATGACATCAAAGGAGAATATTATTATTATTTTATATTATTTTTTGGAGACAAGTATATATATATATATATATATATATATATATATATATATATATATATATATATATATATATATATATATATATATATATATATAAATTTAAAAAATCATGAGTATAACATCACTACAAAAATAGCGATTTTGTTTCAACACTTCTTATGTCTTGTCAAGTGATGGTGTTGTAAGTAAAATAAAAAGTTTTTAAAGAGTTTTTGCTTACAACAAAATCAGTTGACAAAACACAGAAGTGTTGAAACAAAATCGCTATTTTTGTAGTGATGTTATAACATACTTATTTTATAATTTTTAATTAAATATTATTCGGTCTAATCTATATTTGGCACTTTTTAAAAATAGCATTTTCGGATACTGTAAGTTTATTCCATCTATAGTAATCTTGTATTCGTACATATATATATATATATATATATATATATATATATATATATATATATATATATATATATATATATATACAAAATGAAAGAGAGAGACTACCAAACGTACCATTAATCTGTGATCAGTATCATACTTAGTGAATGTAGTGACCTCCCTATTCGTGGGAATTTCCCAACATTTCCTCAAATTAATTCTAGACATTGTTCATTATCTGCGGGAAATCTCCAAAGATGGATTATCCCGGCAGGTTGGTGTGAATGGTGTCCATGAATCGGGCCAAATCGTACCGATCATTGGTGAATGAGTTTTTCAGTCAGACCAGTAGACGTGAGTCATGCCACATGAAAACAGTGAAGACCAATATAGAAGATGCAGCATGAGAGAATGCCTTGTTGACAACTAGCTTTCATCACTTCATTGGCTTTCTGCCCTCCCTGACCGCTACATTCACCCTCAAACAATAGGAACTATAACTCAAAGTACAAATTCAAAACGTTGATTGTCTTATTGGGACTAATTAGAGACGGTGTGTGTGCAGGTGAAGCGACTCCATTTTCAACGTGTCACCGAAAGCCATTTGGCGTGTCTCACTTTCCGTCCCGCAGAAATATATGGAGATGATTTTTCAGCCACTGTCGCTTTTTGGTTACGATCATTAAATGTTCGTGATCAGTGATTAAATGTCCGTGATCGGTCATGTCGACAATAGGGTTTAATTCTTGCCATAAATGATTACTTGAAAATCGAATACGACACACACAATGAAAATAGGGATGATGATGATGATGATATGATGATGATTTTGATGAAAAGATGAACGATACTTTCATATTGAAACTATCTGCTTCTTATTGTTAATGTGTGTGTGTGTGTGTGTGTGTGTGTGTGTGTGTGTGTGTGTGTGTGTGTAAAAGGAAGAGGTTATAGTAGTTCCAACGAGAGAAAAGTGTGTATATTAAAAAGAAGAGAGAAGCCGCAAACGTTTTTGGTTTTTGGTTGTAATGTGGATTTAAAAAAATATATGCTTTATTTTCCATAATTTTGCTACACGTGTTTCCGGTTTCATGGCCGTTATCAGACAAAGGGTGGAGATTTCCACATATTATTAAAATTAATTCATTTTTTCTTTATGTTTTTCGATGTTAAATATTCTCGATATGAGTCATTTTCTTTTTTGTGTTAGTGATCCAAATGTCTTTCTTGAACTGGCAGGGAAAAGTTCTGCGTGAAGGGTTATAAATCAATTAAGATTCGTTCGAGAAATTATGGATATATGTATATGTATATTGGAGAAATTGTATGTCAAGGGGGCAAAGTTTACTTGTGACGCGTTTCGTCCTTTAAGAATTCGTTGGACTATTTTTATGTTGGTAGGACTACACATGCGCATGTCAGAAATTTGGGAAACTCTACATGCGCACGCAGACAGGTGCTGGAAATTTTAATTTTCTTTTATACATATCTTTACGAATTCATTTAAAATCTATTTCAAATGAAATAGTTGCTTGGACACAGGCACACACAAGTACACAACGTGGAGTACAAACTTACAAAAGTGGCAGAAAGAAAATTCTTTCTGCTAGTTTTGTAAGTTTGTACTCCACGTTGTGTACTTGTGTGTGTGTGTGTGTCCAAGCAACTCTTTGCGCTCCCACTAGTCAGATTTCAATGACTCATAGCTCATTCAAATGCCCTATAAAGTTTAGGCGCAGGGAACGATTTTCGTTGGGCTCAAATTCAGCTTTGTCAGATTTAGCGAAGTTAAATATATATATTAATATATTATAGTAGCCATTATAGTTGATTTCATGGTTCCAGGGAAGTAACAATAATTTTCCTTTTGTATCCCAAATAACAGCTGACTTAAAATTTTATGCTACCTTAAAAGTCACCCTATCGGCCGGCATTTTAGATCGATGGATAGTTCCTAAACTAGCTGAACATTTACTAGTATACCTTATCAGGTGGAAAATGCTAAGAATTATTTTTTTTAAATGTTACGTTAAGCACTGATAATGATAAACACGTAGAAATGCCATGCCTAGCTTCTTCATTTCTTACAAGGTAATGAATCCCTTGAACCATTGTCCTGATTAACAAGCTTTAATTAACGTTTCCCCTTTTTTATCAATGTAATTTGGCATACATTTCCAGTAACGCAACTTATCTCACCACAGTAAAGGATTTCCATTAATGCTTTGGGTAACATTAACAATAGTCATCAGTACATTTCGGGATTTAATTTAAAGTTGTTCACGACTATAAATATAGAAAATGTGATTACTTATGCAAATATATCCAGGAATCTTCATAGTAAACTTTATGGAATGTATTTAATTCGTGTTAAAAGAAATAAAAGTATATCATGGAACATTTTACAAATATAATTGGCATTAAAAAATACGAACAAATTGTTAGCATATTTATATCTCTGGCTCATATGATTTTTCTTCGTACATATACAAGTGAATTTCATACAATTTATAGAAAGATATCTAGAAGTGTATGTTTTAATTCTTTTCACCTTATGCTTTAGTCACATTTCGTAATCCTTTAACGAAATAAAATACTATGTCGCAAGATTTTACTGATTGTGAAAGAATATAAAAATAAAACATTATTAAATAGAAGTAGAAATACCAGACGGACATTTAAAAAGATAAAATATATCGATTTGCATTGCATTAAAAATATTGAAAATAAAATTTAAGCGGAAAGCAAGAAACAGTTAGAGAGTTTGGCAAGCGAGAAATACAAGAGAATAAATTGTTAGCATAGAACTTGTGGTTACATGTAAACATTTCAACTGTAAAATGACCAGGCTGCTAATTTAATACTGAGCTTAAATTCGTAAATTCGAATTACCAAAGAGGAAATCTTATCAGAACAATTCTCATGAAAATATTTATAGAAAAGTCACAGAGAAGCTATATTTTATCTGTAGGAAAGGGACGGAAATCGAGATGCCAGCATATTGCAGTAATAATATTGATGAAAAATTAAAACAGATACGTTCATTATCAAGCTATTGTTTTGGGTAAGTCAATATAATTGCCCTATATGTAAAATTAAAGGTTCTTGATCTTCACGATGCAAAAACTTCATTTATTGCAAATTAGAGTATTGCACTAATGGAAAAGTAACCGCAATAATCATTTTGCTTATTATAATCTTCGGTAAATAACTGAATGGTTATTATTAAACTAAACATTTTGTGTTGGCTTTGATATAAATTTATATCTTAAATAAATCTTAAATGATAATTGATTTCAATAACATTTTGTTGTGGCAAAAAAATGTAAGTAGTGTGCTATGTGTTTAGTTAAGGTCATTCTGATAGTTCAGTCCCAAAGGAAGTCGCGGATCTCACACACAGTCATGCACACGTATTGGCTTCTTTTCTTTCATGTATGTTTAAAACATTTAAATTTTACTGGTTTCAATTTTACAAGCATCAGATATATTAATTTATTATCACGAAACAAATTATATTAAAAGTTTTAACTATTTTTGTTTCTGTCTTTTTTTGCTTACAGATAACCGAAAATTTATTTCTGGACTGTTAAGAAATATGGCCTTTGAATCAAGAAATTACAAAACGATTTGAGAGAAGTTTTTCGTTCATTATTTTGGAAATACTACCTTCCTTCGTACGAGGCTAAAAAAAGATTACAGGTAAGATTAATTTTTTTATTAGAAAATACTGACATATTTTAGCTTTAAAATGTCTGACATGTTTTAATTGGTATCTAAATAAAAATATTACTCACATTTAAATAAACAAAGATTTACTTTGCTTAAATTTATTTTAATTACTTTTTTATGTTTTGCGGATAACTTTATCTTGCTTCTTATTTTAAGGGTTTCATTGTTATTTATATAAATTGTTCTTTCTGTTTTCATTTTCTCTAAAACATCTCACATTCTCATATGCTGGACCCACAATATTCTCAGCATCCTTCTGTAGATACACTTTTCTCTTGGTTCAAGTCTCTTCTTCATATGTGTGGAGATTGTCCAACGTCCACTGCTATGTTACGCAACAGTTTAGTAACAAAAAAATTATTGATAACGAAAATGAAGACTCAGTCTTCCACTAAGGAAACAAAAAAAGGCTCAATACACAATTAATTTAATAATTCAGTATGGTACAAAACCAAGTGCAAGAAATGATAGCAAGTTCAGGATACAACTAAAAAGAAATTAATCAAATGACAATAGGAAAACTGTAATAGCTGCCGACGCGTTTCATCCGAGGTGGACTTTTTCAAGGCGAAACGATAAGAATTTATTAAACAAAGTAACTAATAATAACAAAAGAAAAATGTCCTCGGTTTTCCTATTGTCTTTTACATTTATAAACATTGTCTTTTTCTACAGGTTAACTCTGAGAAATTTTTTATATATATATATATATATATATATATATCGTTGTATGGAGCATTGTTTCATTTTTTATACTAGTTAAATCAGACTGACAAGATGCATTTTTATGTTTTTATGTCTGTTTTAAGCGGAAACATATTTTCTTTTCTGGACATAATAATTTAAAAAATTGTCCAGTTGTTTGTCAACTACTAACGCTTTCAAACAATCTGTTAACGATTTTCAAGGAATTAGTTTCACTACTATAATAATTAGTGCGTTATTTCTTGGAGAAAATTTAGAATTTAGTGACAAATAGACACAGAATATATATATATATATATATATATATATATATATATATATATATATATATATATATATATATATATGACTATGTACATCTATATATATATATATATATATATATATATATATATATATATATATATGTGTACATAGTCATATATATATATGACTATGCACACACACACACACATATATATATGTGTGTGTCTGTGTGTGTGTGTGCTTGTATGTATGTGTGTTGATTGTTTAGGAGGAAGAAAATGTTTAATTTCCGTGGAGTGAACTGAATATATATGATCTTGCCTTCAAATAGTTCGATCACTTTTCATTCAATAGGATTATCGAGCTACCATTATAAATCTATTCACCATTGTTATTCTCGTACCTTATGCCCGAGCTGGCGTCCTGTAACATAAAGCATCAAAAACTTAATGATCAACATTTGGACGCTTCTTGAACGTAAAATAATTTGTCAATATTAGTAAATTGCATCGTCATTTGATACCCCATTAATATCGGCTTGTGCAAGATAAAACGTAGTTATTTAATACCTAGCAAACCCAGTCAATAGTGAAATCAGTTACTAGTTTATATATCAACCTAGCAAGTGAGTTATTATATTTTTTTCCTTTGCGTCTATCTGTCTGTTGTAGTTTGATGTTTACCATATTGGATTCGCAAGTTGTTGCTAGTGGAATCAGTCCTAACTAAGTGTTCAATTTTGAGTTTCTTATTTACTAACCTCGTCTTATATATAAATTCTCAATATCGGCTGATGAAACTTATTGAAATATTACATTAAAAGTACCATATGCTAGTAACGCCCGGTGCTTTTTTTTTTTTTTCTCGACGCTAATGGATGTTCGAAAATGTTGCAGATTTTGAATGCCAAATTTCATAACACAGAGAAGTTGTCCTCGTTTGGAAATTTACCGTAACAGAATTCCTCCATTCATTTCCTATTAAGCGGATTTATGTCAAAATAATTTAATAGAAAATCGTTCACTATCCCTCTTTCTCTATGAATAGCAGCAAAATATAGACGATGGTGGTGGGGAAGCTGATATGCACTAAATGTGGGAGAGTCTAGTTTAGCAAAACGACATTAAAACCTCGCAAAATACGCCGTGTTCAGTGAGAGGTTTTGGATTACGTTGCATAGAGCATAACAAAATCTCCTGAATATGGCATTGTCGATCAGTTAGAGGTCTGAAACTACACCTGATAATAAATGATGACCAACAAGTAGCTCCGGTTTATGGAGGCAACCACATATGCACCGTCTGTGCCAAAGAAAGTCGGTTACTTACCGGATGCGAAAGTCCCATTCGTAATACTTATAGATGATATCGATTTTGAAGTGTTTCAAGCAATGTATATACGAGGATACCACACACGCTCACAGACATTAATCATTTCACCCTCAAGCAAGGCAATAAAGCCACTAAGACGTAGGGTATTACTGAATGTTAAAGAACAATAAAAAACATTAGTAAGGATCGGTTTGATTTGTTTTATTTTACGGCATATCAACCTCAATAGGTTATTTAATGTCGACAAAATTCTCATTGTTGGTAATATGTTTTCCAAAAATCTATTTCTGGTAATATATTTTCCTTCAAAAATCTATTTCTGGTAATATATTTTCCTTCAAAAATCTATTTCTGGAAATAATTTTCCTTCGCTGGCAATTTTTTCTTAAATGTATTGCTTGTAATATATATATATATATATATATATATATATATATATACACACAAAGCATTTCTGGTATTAAAACCTATATTTACACTTTCATAATATTTTCACCCCAGTTTGGCGGCTAACAATTTTCCCATAACTGGTAGCCTAGCAGGTGCTACCACCCCGGGTCAGAGTGGACCTGAAAACAGCAGCAATTAAGAGGTTGTTCCACGCCCCTCAAAACCTACCTATTAGAGGCCTTGCTGTTGGATGTAGTTTATCGTCATACCCAGGAAGCGGATGTAGTTTATCGTCATGCACAGGACGGGGTAAGGATTGAAAAGTATATTAAGAAGATAGAAATTATGAAGATAGCGAATTATTTTATACTGTAATCGTCACGTATTTCTCAGCCAGATCATTGTGACTGAAATCGAGAGAAATTACGAACGTTGCATTTTGTGTGTGTCATCATTTGCAAGACGAGCGCAATGGACTTTCTTCTTTTTTTTGACATTTAGCCCAGTACCACCCCAAAGAAAACTGGGGAGGAACACGATCGTGCGTGTCTATCAGTATTCTTTCTCACTTGGATATTTATTTGGGAACGATCAATGTGCAAGTTGCCATGTAGGGGCTTGGAAACTCTCTCCACGGATTTTACGTTTATTTTCTT
>CAHIKZ030005400.1:897500-915000 GCA_903632075.3 Acanthosepion pharaonis
CTTGTGAGGATATATATATATATATATATATATATATATATATATATATATATATATATATATATATATATATATATATATTCACGGGGCTATAATGCTAACGTAACGGTTATCGGTATGGAATCGGTGAGCTGAGTTCAAATTCCAGCTTAGTCTGTTGCCTTCAGTATTCCGCTTGGGAAAGGGTAGAGTTCACACTTTTCCCTCAGCTATATATATATATATATATATATATATATATATATATATATATATATATATATATATATATATATATGATTGAAATCTCTATCATTAGACGGTATCGAGTATAGGAGAAGGACAACACTGAAATCAACCCGAGGGGAAGGCTGCAGGATATCATTTTCTTTCTTTCCCAGAAAAAATGGCAATCGATACATAATGAAGGAATGTGTGGAGAACCTTGATCGCCTACAGGATTAACAATAACTAAATCAGTAAATGACAAGGCGACACTTACAAGAATCAGGAAAAAGAGATTGATTGGTGAAAAAGATCAAACCAGTTGCAGGCTAAATTATTTTAGAGTCTATGTTAGATAGATAGATAGATAGAGAGATAGATAGATAGATAGATAGATAGGAATCAGAGTAATATCTATCAATTGAGATAGATAAATAGATAAGAAAAAATCAGATTAATGTGAATTCAAGACAAGTCTACTTAGTAAGTTATTTATCTGTATAGATACATATGAAGATAAGTGATAACAGAATTACTTATATAGATAAATAGATAGATGTAAACTGAATAAAGCGAAATATATATATATATATATATATATATATATATATATAGATAGATAAACAATTATTATAGTCAAATTTATGATTATTAAGAACAAAATAAATCATAATATCGAAAATAGATAGACTGATAGATAGATAGATAGATAGAGAGAGAGAGAGACAGAGAGAGTCAGATAGATGTTGTAATGTTGGAGATAAACAATCCGTTATTAGAAATATATAAGATAAAGATAAGATACCAATGTGGAGAGATAAGAGAAGGTTATGAAAATGTTAGATAAGAATGATTGTGTTCGACTCACAAGGCATATAGACTTAAAAGTCATCGTAAAGTTGGTGAAAAAATAAATATACAATATTCTACGATACATAGATTTGAAGATGAAAAAAAATTATAGATATATATCAGCAATAAGAACCACAGTCAGATGTCGGATCATTAGAATGTACGTAGTTTCATTAATATGCCGGCAGCCATTTGGCAAAAAAGATTTAATCCAATACAGTATCTATTTATATTCGAAAATAATCTCTTTCCATATCAAGGCATTTAATGAAAAACTTCCCCATTAATTACACATATCAAATATTATGAATTAAAGATTTTAAAATAAAAAAGCACATAGATAGATAGATAGATGGATAGATAGATAGATCGATCGTGACCAAACACAGATAGATAGATAGATAGATAGATAGATAGATAGATAGATAGATAGATCGTGACCAAACATAGATAGATAGATAGATAGATAGATAGATAGATAGATAGATAGATAGTTCAGATTCTTGTAAACAGATAAGTAGGGACAATCGTAGAAAAGAAAGAGATTACGACACCGTTAGACTGAGTGATATGAACAGTCTGAATGCTTTTTTTTAATGTTTTTTGATTGGATGTAGGAAGATTCCAACCTTCCAACAATACAATTGGCTTACACCTTTTTGCTTCTCTCTGCCCTTTTTATACATAACAGGCTTGTTCTTTTATTGTTCAACAACAAAAAGCGTTTTACTTCATCTGACAAGCAAAGCGCGCTGTCGATCAAATTTCTTCTTCGTCAGACTTTATTTTGGATATGCCTACGCTTCGCCGCCTCGGCTTTATTTTCGTTCGTTTTGCTTTTCTTTTTTTTTTCCCCCTTTTTTTACTGTTGTGGTTCTTTCTATTGCAGAATTTTTTTTTGTTTCTCTCGCTTTCTTTCTTCTTCTTCTTTGTCTCGTTCTTCGTCTTTCATGTTATCTTTTTCTTAGTCTTATTTCTTTATTCTTTTCTGATCTCTTCTATTACTTATTTCTATTATAGAGGAGTTTTACTCATTTTGCACATCTCTTCTTTACATGAACTTCTAGTGTTTTTTTTTTCCTTTTTTATCATTATCTGAATCTTTAACTTTTCTTGCTTTCCTTCTTCTACATTAAATGGACCTTTAGATTTTCTTCTTCTTTTCTTCTTCTTCTTTTAATGCTTTTTCCTCTTCTTCTTCCATTAGCATCTTTTTTGTCAAATATTTTTCCGTATTTTCTCATAATTTTTCACTTCTCCTAGTATTTCTCTCTCCATTTCACCAGTTTTTCTACTTTTTGGACTTATTTTGCTGTTTCTGAGATATTTCAAATATATTTTTTCTTTATTTACATTATTCGGAATGTTATCCTCGTCTTCATTACTATATTCACAAGTTTCGGTCGTTGCACACTTCGGCCTACTTCATGGGACTGAAATTTCGAGCCACACCGTTTATTTCATCCAGTGGGTTAGATTGTCCAATTTCCATGTGTCATGCCTCTTCGTGATGTCTCAGTTATTTGTCTTTAACTCAACTCTCCAAGGTTTTATTGGATCGCCACTTATGTGGCCTGTTACTGAACTCACAACTATTTGGGTCTAGTCACTGGATCTAACCAACATCTTTATCCACTGGAGGACATCTGTGTGTGAATTTCTGGGACTTATAAACCTAATGTCTTAGCAATCATTTTTTTTACCAGTGCTCATATTGCATTTTTTAATTATTGTTATGCATATTTTTACTAGAGCTTATATTTGAATTTTCGTTGTTATTCATTGCGTTTCTCTAGAACTCATTATTGCTTCCCATATTGTCTTCATTTCTATGCTTGGTCGGCTTAGTTAGAGGTATGACACGTGGAACTAGAAGAATCTACACCGATGGACGAAATAAAGGGTTCGGTTCGGAATTCCATTTACCTTAAAAAGGCCGGAGCTTACAACTGCTGAAACTTTGTGAATATGGCAATGAAGATGAGGATAACAGTCCAAATAATTTAAATAATGTAAAAAAATCATAATACCCCATCTCAGAGATATAGACAGGTATTTTTTTTCATATTTTTCGTCACCTTCTCTCGATTGACTAATCTTCATCTTTTCTCGATTGACTAATCTTATTGTTTTTCGTTTCTTTCTCTTCGTCAACGACTTGATGAATCTCTGTCTATATCACCTGAAGAAGGCCGGAGTCTCTATTTACAGATTAATTTTATTCATCTTCTTTCATTAATGGCTTTTTTCATTTACTTCTTTGGTGACTTGTACTTTTTCATCCGTTTTTTTTTTTCGCCTCATGCCTCCCCATCTTTTTATCTTTCATATTTTATTCATCTTTGTCTTTTCACTTGGTTTTCCACTCACGTTTTCGGTGATTTTTCAAACTTTTTTTCTTTTTCTTCATCTACCTCCGTGTTTTTCTTCTATTCATTTCTTTTGATGTTTTTTTCTTTTCCCTCTTATCATTATCTTCATCCGTCTCGTCAACATTTTGTCTTCATCACGATTTTCTACTTTTTCTTATCTATATATATATATATATATATATATATATATATATATATATATATATTATTCAATTTGTAAACAATAAGGCATTTAGTAGAAATCTCACAGGTCGTTTATGATATTGTCTTTCATTTTTCTTGTGTTGATGTTACTTTCTCTTTTTTTCTTTTACTTTTCTTGTCTCACTCTCTTCTTTCTCTGCGAAAGAATTCTTTCTTTCTTCTCCATTTATTTCTTTTACATCTCTATTCCTTAATGTTCATACAACGTAAGTGGGTTCATCAGTGTTTTCTTTTATTTGCTCTTCTTATTTTTTCATATCAGTTTTTCATTCACTCCATCATTTCTTATCTGATGTTCTTTATTTCCTTGTCAACTTTCAAGAAAGATAAATCATTATAGAATTTTAAAAAAACTTCGTGTAAATGTGAATCTCGTGCTTTCAGATTCTTCAATTCGTTTCTTAGATACTTCATTTGTTGTATTTTATTATTATTATTATTGTTTTATTATTATTATTATTATTATTATTGTGAGGTACCCAATGAATTTTCACACCAGCCGTGTCTGATGGCATTCGTTCGAGATTAAGTGACTCCACCACAACATTTTCTTGATTAATCGATGAATGACTAACGATTTTGTTGTCGGTAAGGTTTCATTTCTTCCTCGGGATTCTTTCAGTCACTTCAAAAGATAATTTTTTCAAAATGCAGTAATTAGTCGGAAATCAAACAACTGTTTTCTACAATATTCGCTGAAATAGGTATTTTCTTTAATTTTCCAATTTTTTCAAATTTACTTATTTTAGAACAGGTATTATCACTGTCCGCGGTGACGAGACCAAATCCTTTGGCCTGGATTGTGTAATCCAATTATGTTTCACAGTTCAAGACAATGTAATGATGGTTAATTCACAAAAAATATTAAAAATAAAAATAAAATAAAATAAATAAATAAGTAAAATTAGCATGTTTGATTAAATATGAGTTAATTGAATGATTATTGTAGCTCACTTATCCGAGTTAATGATGCTCATTCTCAGATGTATTCATAATCATTATTATTATTATTATTATTATTATTATTATTATTTCTGCTATGGACACACTACCTACCAAGTCTGCGGAAAGACCTAAGGCAGGTCGTGGTGTGTTGTTATGGCCACATTTCATGTTAATTTTTTTTTTTTTTTTTTTTTTTTATCTCCGATGAAGTTGCTAGCGTTACATAGACAAAGTTCTCCTTAGTGTGTGTGCTGTACTTAATAAGACAATTTTCTGTATGTCTCTTAAGCTGGGGTTTCAGGGATTCTTTCAGTGTGTTGTTTTTGTTCCATTTTTTATAATTCCAAGTGCACCTATTACCACTGGTATTATTCTTGTTTTCAATTTCCACATTTTTTCTATTTCTATTTCCAGGTCTTTGTATTTTGATAGTTTTCCAAATTCCTTTTTGGTTGCTATGTTACAATCCGCTGGACAAAACTATCAATTTAGTAGGCAATTTTTTTTTTCTTTCTGGTTTTTGACAATAATGTCCGGCCTATTTGCTTCAATTTTTTCTGTCTGTGTGGATGGTATAATTTTGGTGACATCTTCTATTTCTGTAACCGGCGCTTGATGTTCATAGTGTTACACATTTTCCAAAGTGTTTGCACATTGTCCAGTGTAAAGTATTGCCCCACTCTATCGTGACGATTTTTATAATTTTAGTAGAACATCCTGAGATTAGATGGTCTATTGTTTCTTGGTATTTGTCCACAGAACCTGCATTTTGATCCACATTATTATGTTGATATTTGCCTGAAAATTCCTAGTGAAAAGACTCTGGTCTTGCGCTGCAAGAATTTGAGTTTCAGATTTTTAATCCAGATGCTCGTAACCATCGATGAGTATTAACTTTTATCATTGGGTTTATTTGCACGTTCCTATTTTTGTCTTATTATTATTATTATTATTATTATTATTTATCATTATTATTATTATTATTATTTTTATTAATATTATTAATATTATTTCCTTTGATTTCTGGCGTTTACACATTTCTTTCCGGGTCCCGCCCAGCGACCTAAGTTTAGAAATGGCATCATGACACTTTCCACTGACAAAAAAAAATATACAGTCCTTCGTAATGAGTGAGCTGTACTTGTCAGAACAATTTTTTGTATCTCCTTGAGGCATGGACTTCCAGGAATCCCTTCAATTAGTCTACTGAAATATTTTCCAACAAATCCTAGGGCTCCAAATACAACAGGGATTGTTGATGTTCCTATATACCACATTTCTGAGGTTTCTATTTCAAGGTCCTTGTATTTTGACAGCTTTTTGAATTTCTTCAAAGATACATTGCAGTCTGCAGGGACTGCCATATCAATAGGGAGGCACTTTCTTTTGTTTGTGGTCTCTAATATCAATGTCTGGGCAGTTGGCTATGATTTTTTTGTCAGTGTGTATTGTATAGTCCACTAGAATTGTAACAGGTCCTATCTCCGTAGGTGTGGGTAGTGTTCATACGAGTTTCTTTCAGTTTCCTTCCTGTAGAAGTTTCATATTTTACAGTGCAGATATTGGCCCACTCTGTCATGCCGGGTTTTATATTCAGTGGGTGCCAATATAGTGCAACCTGATACAAGGAGATCAATTGTTTCTGGATATTTATAACAGAATCTGCATTTTAGGCTAACACAATATTTTAGTATATGTGCTTGATAATTCCTAGTTAACAAGCATTGGCCCTGTATAGCAAGGATAAAACATTCAGTTTCAGCTTTCAACCCTGCACTACATAGCCACTGATGGGTACGGGTTTTGTCTACGTCAGCTTGTTTGGTACGGGCAGATTATTGGCCATGAAGCAGTTTATCTTGCCATCGCTTTTATATATGGTCGGTTGCATTTTTCTTTGCTTTCTTTTTTAAGTATTTTGCAGCTTCAGCCGGTGTATTGTGCTTTACTTGTATTTCTGAGCCCATTTGAAACCCCATTTTGAATTTGTTGGCTTCCTTTATTATGGAGTGAAGACGCTTAATGCTTTCATGTTCTTTGACACATACCATCATCCAGTATTCTGTAGTTTCCAAGTATCTTTGGAGGCAAATTGTTATAGATTTGTTGGACAGTTCTAGTTGAACTAATCCTCTGCGTCTTTCGAATCTGGGCACATACAGACGATCAACATCGGCTTTGGGATGATGAATGCGGTAACAAATGAGAAGCTTTCTCGTTTTAGCGTCCATTCGCTTTATATCCGCTATGCTCCAGTTAAGGACATTAAAGCTGTTATTATTATTATTATTATTTCCTTCTAGGTCCCAGCTAGAAACCTAGGGTCATAAATGGCTTCATGATACTGATATTTTGTTGTAAAATAAGTAACAAAAAGTGATCACCCACATTTTACATAGATAAAGTTCCACATACTGTGTGAGGTGTACGTGTGAGTATAATAGTTTTTATTTATTTAAGGAACCCCTTCTATGAGTCTATCGGAACCTTTTCCAATATATCCGATGGCCCCAACTACAACTGGAATTATTGATGTCATCAAATGCCATATTTTTTAGATTTCCACTTCAAGATCCTTGTAATTTGATGATCTTCATAGAAACATTACTATCTGCAGGGACTGTCCTTTTAATAAGAATACAAATTATGTTTTTTTTTCTGCTCTTTGATCCCTATGTGGGGGATAAGTTTTGATTGTTCTGTGTGTATTGTGGAACCCCATAAAATTGTTACACGTCCTGTCTGTGCAACCCTGTCTTTGTGATGTTCATACCAGTTTCTTAGTTTTTATTATTATTATTATTATTATTATTATTATTATCATCTATCATTTTGTTTTAAAATATGGTTATATAGAATTTGATTTGTCGGATTTTTTTTAATACGAATATATTATGTACATTATTTATAATTGGAGTAATATCCTCACCTTTGTTACAGTCAAAAATCTCGTCGAGGATTAAAACCATTGTTACGAATTTAATGGCACAGTAATTGTGATTTCAATCTCTTAGACGAATAATCATACTCAATGGAAACCGGGTGAAAATAAAGAGTCATTACAACAAAAAAAGGTAGACGATGTAATCTCTGACAATTACAACTCAATTTTCTGAAGATTATTTCATCATGAACTTTAATTTTACACCCTTATATGTAGGTTATTTGTGAAAGATGCAAAAGTACAAATATTGAATTCAGACGACGAAACAAAATGCTAATGAAATCATTGTTTTTTTTTCTTTCGAAAGTAGAACTGCCAATGTGCAAGCAATACAACTGTGAAATCAGAAATTTGTTTCCGTACATATTTGGTAGAATATCACTTCGTGATGTCTGTTATCATTAAATGTCTTTTTGGACTGTCTTTTCATTGGGATTCAATACAAAATGAAATAGATGATCCAATGATAGAAAATTAGATAGAGGCATCTTATTGATGGATGCCAAACACTGTTTTGTATTAACACTATTTAAAATGTGGTAATTTAGAAAATTATGACAAACTGGAAGGTTTTTTTTTTTTGTGACCCATTTCATCTCTTCGGATTTCATCAGATCAAGTTTGATGACCTTACCACGTCTACACATGCGCACGAAACGAGAGATGCAGGTAGTTTCAAAATCTTTTGAAAGAATATTATTTGAAAGAATGTTTTTGTCCTTTTCAATCTAGCCGAAATCATCTGTATACTTTCACTTTTTCTTTATATCTCCACCACCTTTGTTCATGATTATCACACACTATGATAATGTAAAATATTCCAAGAATGGTGAACAAAGGCAGCAATATATGTAATAATGTGTGTATATACATACATACATACATATATATATATATATATATATATATATATATATATATATATGCAATCTCATGCGATAATTTTAAGCAAACGGAATGAATATATTTATCTATATGTATATTTATGACTATGTGCCTGTATGTGTATACACACATTCACACACACGTACACGCACGCACGCACTCATACACACACAAAACACACAAAGTCATACACACACACACACACATACATATATATATATATATATATATATATATATATATTCGATTATTGATCTAAGTTCCATCAATTTGGTCTAAATTATAGTAAACATAAATAGATAGAAAGATGGAAAATGAATAGAATGGGGGAAATAGGTAGATAGATTAATAAAGAGAGATAGAAAGAGAGAGAAAGTTAGAAATTGATGATAATTCTAAAGTTTTAAATCTCTAGGTTGTTAAACATAATCAAAGGCATTAGGTTTAGTCATAGTAGCACAAAAGAAACTATCAGATGCAAGCTTTTCAGTGGAACACAAGATGAAAAAAAAATGGCCGACTAGCCCTAGTCTTTGCCAGACAGCGTTAAAGTTAGATGCTTACAAACATTTGGATCATACCAAACATTATTGAAATCATTAAATGAATTGACAAAATTCCGGAACAAAAATTATAAAAATAAATAAATATACACAAAGAAATCAGCAAAGAAATTGACCATCACTAAAGCCATCCAGATAAATAAAGAAGTTGTTTTTTTGCTTGTTTGTCCGATAATTAACGCATATTAATATGCGTAATAATAGAAACAAAATGGCTGATTCATCTAAAAATTACAACATTGATAGCAATCTGAAAAAAAGTATCCTGCTAATTGTGTCCCATATTAGAGTATTAGAATCAATTATTTGAGGGTGAAAGTCAACAGGATAATATAACAATGTCTTCATTTTGGAGAAAGAAGAGTCAGTCAATGAAATAATAAGGAAAAATATTCTAGAAGATTATAAACAAAAGAAGGAGAAACAGTTGTCCACCCGGAATCGTGCCAGCGGCATGCGTCCGGCTTTACAAACAAATTCTATGCATATAAAGATTCCAGAATGAAAATTGCACGCTGAGATTTTAACTTTTAAACAAACCAACAAACCCAAGCGAGGGGTCTAAATTTAATTATAAAACATGCGGATTATTCATTGACAAAAGCAGTACAGATGATATCTGTAGTGAGGCTGAATGAGATGGGAAAATACCAGAGCCTTGCACGAGAACTTGTAAAAAAATAACCCAAAAGACAAAAAAAAAGCCACTCGTGTATTCCAAACTAACTGGTTCTCTACACTCGCTACAAAGATGGTTGACGAACTGGAAACCCGTGAAAGAATCAAATAATCGTGCATTGAACACTTTCAAAAAAACCTGGCTATATGAAGACATACACAGTCATTTTATCTGTAAAGATAACCATAAGTTTTGGTGATTTTTTTAAGCGTAGCTTTTTATTTTGCCTTCCATCAGTATGGCTGATGCTAACCTCCAGGAAAGTGACTTATTCGTCTTTTCTGGATAATGATTTCCGCTGACATGAAGTGGAAAGTTTATATTCAATCAACTTTTATGTCTGCTGTTAGCAGAGTTTCTTCACTATGACGTACGAGACTTTTTATTTTCTTATATATTTATATGTCGACCATTCATCCATGCACGGAATATTCTTGTCACATTTGATATGCTATGTATTTAAAGATTTTTAATAAAATCCAACGAAGTATCTGCAATTTTATGAGCTCTGACCTGGCATCTCAGATTCAATCACTTCCCCATCGACGTGAAGTAAATTGTCCGTGCATTTTCTAAAAGTATTTTTATTGTATTCTTTTCTCCTGAGCTTTCCACCTTGGTACTTTGACTTTATGAATTCAAAGGAAATACTGGATTGGTAATTAGGTCTAATCATTTCGTGGTTGATATTGCTAAATGTAAGCGTAAGTTTCATGCAAAGTGTTCTGCTCTCGCACTTCTCACATGTGATATTCTCTTCTGGGTTTTTCTTCCTAGTCAACTTTGATCTTCAAAAATGTAAATAATCTTTTTTCTTAATCAGTATTCTTTTATAGATCTCTCTGTGTAATAATGTTTTTTTTTTCTTTTTCTCACATCCTTAAGATTCAGTAAACCCTTAGTGGCTTTATTGTCTTGCGTCGGGTAAAATAACGATAATAAGAATGATAGATCCTGTAAATTTTTTATGGTACTTTACAATAAACAGAGGCAGAAGAATCAACACTAATCGCCCACACATCTTGATTAAAGACTACAAGAACAAAATGTGTCTTCTTATTGATATGGCTATCCTAGAATTTTGTAATGTGTCTTTGAATATCTCTCAGGAAACTATCAAGGATCTTGAAAATCTAAAAAATATGGACCTTGAGGACTTCAGCAATTCCAGTTATATTTGGAACCCTCTGATTGATAGGGAAAAGTTCGGATAAACACGTTGAAGTGATTCCTGGTAGCATATGTCGTAGAGGAATACAAGAAACATTGTACTCTCAAATGCTGCTTACATATTACGAAGAACTTTTTCTATGTAAAATGTTTGTAATATTTTTGTCTTGTTTTTTCATTTTTTGCAAAAACGATCAGTGGAAAATATGATGAAGAAATTTCTGACATTAGGTCGCTGGTTGGGAGCCAGAAGGAAATACATATATAAAAGAAATCAAAGTGAATAATAATCAGAAGAAAAACGTTTTGTGCATAAGTAGAATCTATATTACAATGATCCGATTGCAGTGTCTTTGTTATACTAAATCAATAAAAACGACACGTGGTAGCGAACGTTTTGCTATAGCAATACACTTAAAATACGCTAATGTATTAAAAGTTAAATTAAGAACTAAAAAACTTCAGTCTAATTAATTAAATTTAATTTAACTAAACATTATTTCAGGTTGATAAAACAAAGGCTATTATCAGATAACTACAGAGTAAAGACGTTTCCTAGCATTTCCTTTGGAAATATAAAAGAATAAACAGGAAATAGTTGTTGTCGTGTCTGCACTCTCTATCCGTCAGTCATAGTGGTATATCAGTAATGGTAATTTAATTATGAATAGCACTTAAGCATAGTGTAAGTTAACATTTGCAAATAATTATAGAATCTCTGGAAAGGAAGTGACTTGATATGAAACAGAGGCCGCCAAATACGACATTAAACTCGTTGTTAATTCTTTAAATTAATGTATTGGGTAATAGTGATAAAAATGAATAAAATATCACTTTTAAGAAATACGTTCAAATGAATTATATTTTGTTATTAAATTTCTTATAACTCTGGTCTTTTACGATCTTCATTTTAAGCGGATTTCAAAATCATTCGCCTGCTGTTTTGTATCGTTTGATTTTATAAATTACTTTATGCTGCTGTGTATCTAATGTTTCAAAAGTGCTTCATGGAATTTTCATAATTCGCTTAAAATATATTCTAATACACTAAGTTTTGGTTAGGCTAAGTACTTACAATGTTCTACATTCTATGCACTTTTAAGCACTTTCTAAAATACTAAATTTGTGTTTACGAATAAGAACTCAAACTTGTATCTAGAAGCTAAATCCGAATGTTGTCCGGAAAAATCATCCAGGATTTGCGCCATATTTTATGCAAATTAATTCACCTTAGCTCCATAAATGATCAAGATTCCACAAGATGTTTGAAATGTGGAATTCTAAGACTTTCCTCTTTCTTATGTTTCAGTGCGCCGTGTAGTGAACTGGAAGTTAATGTCTATGAATTTTGTGAAGATCTTTTTCTAATGTAGCCGCAAGCGGTGTAAATACTTGGCTTCATCATGTCGGCCTTACATTTCACTTGACATCTTTTTACCTTACCTTCTGAACCTTGCATTTGCCCACGTGACAAATCGTAAGACAACACGTGGACACAATGAATCCTCTTAAATATGTTCGCTTAAAACCATTCCGTTCTTCTGTCCTCTGGGAAGAATATGTTTCAGAGACTTGTGTCCCTAAGCACCTGTCAGAAAGGCTGGAATGGAAACCGGGAATATATTTCGCTGTCGGCAATTGCTTCTTTATTCTGAGCGAACTTGAACGCCATTAGCCTCTTCCTTCGACTCTTATCGTAGGATTTACTAATGTCTCTGTTTTTTTTTTAATTGATTTTAAACTTGCATTAAGATTTCTTACTAATAGTTGCACGTCCTGCTAGAAAGCGGAGTATTTAACTAATTAGAATCGGTTGATCTATGCCATTATAGTTGGCTGTCATCAGTTGCTACATATCAAGTCAATGCATCTATTTATTGATGCCTGCCTATATATGCAACTGGAGAGCTAGGACCCGATCCAATATCTTTAGAATCGAAATTTGCTACACTTCTGGCGAACTTTTTTTCCGGTAAGTTTTAACTTAGCAGAAGATTAACTCTCGTCAACATAGCCGTGTAGGTCATAGGGTTACGCAAGCCATTCTACCACATCACCGTACATAATTATAGGGTTGCATACCAGGAGATCATACTTGATATTTACTAACGTCATTCAGCTTTAAATCACCAAGTGGGGATTAAACTCACTTAAATGCAACGGAGGGGCCCTTCGATATTTCCTCACAATGCATGAATAGTTGTGATACGGCAATTCTGATATTCACTAAGTGTAATTTAGTTTGTCACAAGGTTTTAAAAAATCGGACACCCAGTAAGGACTGAATTCATTTTTTAATTGTCGCAGAAAACAGTTTTAAGGATCTCTATTATAATTCGCTATAAAATATATAGATACCTTAAAAAGTTTCTCCAAGCAAAATTTAATAATATTTCCTCTAAATCGAACGCAAGCAGTTAATGTTAATAACAGTCCACCCATGAACGCTACAGATTAAATTGATGTAATTCCTTTACAACTTGAAATAAACTTTATTATTTAATGTTCATAGATGATGCTGAAAGTTCTAGGTCTGACAAAGATGGATGATCAAGAATAAATTCTCATATTTCGGCATTGGATCAGATTTTTGGAAATTGGTCTGGCATGGAACTATCAAGCATTCCTTCACATTGGCCTCGTTTAGTCACCCATTAAATTCTCTTAGATATGTTTTTCACGCTTTGTTGTCCCATGTTGAAACGTTTTCCCATCTGTTTATTCTCTTGCTTTATGTTTTTCCTCCTCCTTTTATTATTTTACTAAGTGTCAAACATTTTATTTCCCTGTGTGATGATCGAGAGCAGGAAGCAGCTAAATATTGTGATTGCAAAATACAGACAATAACGATAACATTTCAATCAAGTCAGACATATTCGCTATTTGCGGTAATCTCATTGTCTGTTAATTAAAAAGTGAGAAAACAAGTCATATGAAAATGGGAAACAAATACTTCTGTGCCATAAAATTTTTAAAAGAGCAAAATATATTTTTAACAAGCGTGATAGCGCTGACCATCGACATATTTAAAAAAAATTGCATTCGAAATCAAATTTCACACGCACACAGGAAAGCTCACAGGCACGGACACGTGAACATAATAGTTGTGTATTTGGACATCCATCCCTCTCGAATATATGTTTCCTTAACATGACTAACAATGTATTTCTATTAATTTATTTATATGCGAACAAGTCTTTCTTTTATCAGCTTGAGTGTGGAAATTGTTCTAATGAGTGTATGTTCTGTCTCCTTTCGGCGAATTTGCAAGCCTATTTTAAAGATTTGCGCTTCGCGAATTGTTACACACTACTCACTGTAATACATAAAAATGACAGAATAGACTATTCGTCATTTGTAAATTATATATATATATATATATATATATATATATATATATATATATATATATATATATATATATGCAAACTGTAAACGTTGTGCAAGTGATTTTGTAAACTGCTCCGTTATAAACAGGAAAACAATAAACAAAAGTGTTGTGTAAGATACACCTAATTTACATAAGTGGAGTACCGACCATATAAATATGGGTTGGTACCGGAAGACGGGGTGAAGATTAAGAGATCGAATCGAGAGACTCTGCCCGACTGCGATTTAGTCAACCCATTATGCAGGAACAGTCTTCCCAAGAATATACCAAAACTAACTGTAAATATTGTGTACCTTTTCCTTGTTTCAATATATTTTGTTAACGTACATTTTGTGTTATATTATTATTATTCCATGCTTATCCAAGTTTCAACAAAAAGCTAAAAATTCTTGAAGCTATATACATAAAACAGTTGAAACTTAAACTGAACAAAATAAACTACGAAATCTCCACAAATATTCTTAAATTCCTATAATTAATAACAGAAGCCATTTGTTTATACCAACGGCTTCCCATACCTAGTACTTCTCGTTTTCACTCACGCGTGGTCATGTTTGATGTCACGATCTGCGATACGATTTTCGCTTCTGCGTCTCGTATGCACGAGTTAGCTGTTGCTTTAAAATTTTCATGAAACAAAAACAGACTATCATTATTGTTTCGTCCGTGTATTGTTTGATATATTGAAATGTAATTGTCATCTTTGATAATGGCTTATGTAAGCCGAAAGCTTAGATTGGATTTAAACATGCATCACTATGGTGATTTATTTTCGTCATTTTCTAATGACGTTCTTAGTCTATGATTTCAACCTGATGTCACAGACGCAGTGCTATCCCTTTTCTCTCCTTATATCGTCAGCGACGCATGATTTACCCACTACCTCTCGTGTTACAGCTTTTTGGCGTTCTTGAAGCCTTACCTTAAGGGGGCGGCCTGTCTTCCTTTTTTATTTCTTTCCGCCGCTGCACGGGATATCGTAAACACAGTCTTTAGTCATGTTCCCCTCTAAGGAAAGTCTTACTCGGGAGAGGTATCTGCGAAATGTCACAGTTGATAAAGCCGTTGACAGGACCCAAAGATTTGCGAGTTCAATACCTGGTTACTGATAACTGACATTCACTAGACATGGCACGTGGAACTAAAACAGTCTACCCCAGCGATCATAATAAAGGGTTCAGTTTGACATTCCAACCATCTGAAGAAGGCCAGAGCGTACAACGGCCGAAACGTTGTGATAAATATGTCAACAAAGATGAGGACAACAGTCCGAATAATGTAAATTACCATGCTTATAAAAAATGTATTAGATCAACAAAGATCAGGTAAGAAAAATCAAAAGTAGCATCCTAATAAAACCAATAAGCAGAGACATTTTGGTAAAATGATCGTTTCGTCTTTCATTCGAGAAGACAGTTTCGATTTTCTCCTGTCTCTCCTTGCTTTTAATATTGACTCTTGATCATACAATTTACAACGTGACATCTTCACGGGCGACACTTGGCTGGCAGTATTCATTTGTCATTAGCCTTTACTGACAGACTGAAAGTTTATGGAATGTGAAACCTAGAAAAGTAGACTGATTAAATCATGTAGGATAAAGGCAAACGCATATTTCACATAATTTCATTCCCCGTACAATTGAAAGAATAAACATATTTACCTACATGGTCACGTTAATATAGATCTATACTAAGATTTACTTGGTGGAGCTCATATCTTTCAGGTTGCTTCGACTTCACTGCTACTTTAAGTTGTCATCAATCACAGCGCTAATATGACACAATGACCTGTCTCGTTCAGCGAAGAAATGCAAATGATTTATTCTGATCAATCTTTCACCCAGACCTCCTTGGAGAAAAAACAATAGCTAGTTGCATCCCAAAATCAAGTATGTATATATATTTTTCAGTTTAAGGCATAACAGTGTGGACCATGAGGCAGGAGAAAGGTGAGTAGTAGACTCACCAAAGAGTATGGGAGCTTACCTCCCCGGTAATGGGCGATCAGATAACCTCAGCGAACCTGGGAAAGGAGGGATAAGCACCCACAACCCGCATCTGATACGTTCATAATAAGTAAACTTAGTGCTAGTGGGTTTACTGCCTTGCGTAGGGTGAATTATAACCGGAGTGGGAAATATTGAAGATACAAAGTATATGCACAGAGAGGCAGTATGGTCATAGGATTCAACAATTCATGGTGACACTCAGTTTTATACCTGTAAAAGTACTTTGTTGTTGTGCTGTATTCTATATCCAGGCTCTCCCCTTTCTCTTTCCCTTCTCTCTCTCCCTTTATCCCCTCTCTCTGTCTCTCTCTATCTCTGTCTGTCTGTCTCTCTCTCTCTCTCTCTCTCTCTCTCACACACACACACACACACACGTGCGCGCAATAGAGGTGAAAATCGGTTCGGCCATAAAAATCCATTTTTTTAAAAATTTCTTCAGGTTTGCGAAGAATGTTTGCCAGTAAACATTTCACCTTTTTTATCTATCTATCTATCTATCTATCTATATATATATATATATATATATATATATATATATATATATATATATATTACAATATTAATCATTCATACAAAAAGTAGACTAGTAAGAATATATGAAAGATTCATTGTAATATAAATTGAACTGCACCGCATATTTGATATATATATATATATATATATATATAGATAGATAGATAGATAGATAGACAAGAGGAAATCTTATTTTAGCCAATGTTTTTCATCATTTAAGAGACATTATCAAGACAAAGGAATGGATTTTATTCTGTAACGCGTCGGCTAATGGAATGTTTTCCATTTATCTTTATTCATATTCTTCTTTTAAAGATATACTAATTTTACACACACATACACACACGCATAGAAACACCCACACAAATGTCGATGTTGGAGGTTGACGAGCGTCCCCCTCCTTGAAAGTGCGTCACGCTTCTCCGGACAGTTTTAAACTTCTCGATCCACTCTGTGATCACCAGTTACATACTATCGCCTGAAGAAGTACAATCAAAGTATTCAAACATAAAAGCTTTTGTATAGCGATTTCAGCATGTTTTTTGTTAGAATCTTTTATAACTACTACTACTACTACTACTACTACTACTACTAATAATAATAATAATAATAATAATAATATAGGGCTTTAATTTGTATAGAACACTTTTTAAAAGTAAATGCTACGAACAGTGGAATTTCACTCAATCTGTTCTTTCTCTCATTTGTATATATATATATATATATATATATATATATATATATAAAGGATGCTATCTATATAGCCA
>CAHIKZ030005400.1:920000-922500 GCA_903632075.3 Acanthosepion pharaonis
TTTTCTATCTTTCACTTTTCACACATTTTTTTTCATTTCTTTCCGTTTTATCTGTAATTCACATTTATGTTTTCAACATTTTATGTCTTTTGTTATTTTTTTATGTTAATAAAATATTTGCTGTTAAAATCATCCGGCATTTCACTGGAAGTAGCAATATTATCATCATTGTCATCACCTTGTTATCGTCATGATCATGATCCATAATACATATAGTGACCAATCTTTGACTTAATCCATGTAGTTCCAGATTTGAACAAAATTGAGTTTTCCAATTTCAAAACAAATAGTCCCCTAACTTCACTGAGTTTATTTTTATTTTAATAATTTCCTGCAATTAATATCAACTGGCCATCTCTAGCGATAAAGTGATTGGTATTGATGTCATTTCTAACAATATTCTCTTTGAGGAGTTCATTTTTCTTAAGATCCCCATATCTTAATTTTTTCTAAGGTTCGTCGAAAAAATTTCAATATGTCCTATGATCATAGAAACAATTTTCATTTTCACATTCCAGAAATGTTTATGTCTCTGACAAGGTTTTGATACTTATTCAGAATTTCATTTTCTGACAGTTATAGAATATCAGGTCAACATCTCTCTGACATCACTGGCATTCTTTTCTTTAAATTCAATCAGTAGATCTAATTTCATAACCAAGAAAATATGTTTAAATTCTACATTCTAATGATTCTTACCATTTTTGCTATAGGCGAATCTCTGAGATCTTGCAGTAAATTGCCGTTCTGTTACTGTCTTATGCAGTGTTAAACTTCTGATTACATTTGATTCATTTATATTTTCTTTCCATCCACGTCTGTAAATAAAGGGACGTTTTTGGACTTAGTTGAGACGTCTGTTCTTGCTTTCTTTTAGTCATTACCCATCAAGAAAGGCGGTAATCCCAGTAAAACCCAGAGAGTTAATATGAAGATTTTGCAAATCATATTTCGAGTAACTGCTCCTATTCCTATTTTCCAAAATTCGAGCTTTTTTATATTATTACGTCCACGTCTGAGTGAGATATTTTCAGTACTGTCCAAAACTTTTCAGTTATCTCGTAAGCCGTAGATCGTGTCTCTCTTTTTGGCTCAAAACATGTTATTCCCTGTCCGTCAATACTTTTTTTGCACGTTTCCCAGTTGAAAAAACAAGCTATTCAGACATGTTGGCTTTTTATTTATTCAGAACTACTACTACTAATACTACTACTACTACTACTAGTACATCATCATCATCATCATCATTTTCTTCTTCTTCTTCTTCTTCTTATTATTATTATTATTATAACTACTACTACGACTAATAATACTACTACTACGACTACTAATACTATCATTATTATTATTATTATTATTAAAAGAAAGGAGTTGGTTTGTATTCAAAGTATATTATGTAATATTGTTTAGCCGAAATAGTTGCATAAGGTAGCCATCTTATTTCAGTTTCTGTATTTTTGTTTCTATTTGTGGAGTGTATCGTTTCTCTCATCAAAAAGAAATTATTTTTTTTAGATTGCAGTCAAAAAAGGTGATTTGACTTGAAGTAGACGTATTCGAATGTCGTTGACAGAGGTTTTTGCTTCGAGTATTGCTTGACGATTAGTTTTGAAAATGTCTGGAACAGGTCAAGGGGTTTCGATTATTTTTCCAGTTCTCTTTTTTGTTTTCATTCATTCTTCTTTCTTCATATATTTTGTTATATTGTTTTCTTTCCTATGTCTATTTTTACTTAATCATTTTTTTCTTTTTGCTCTTGGCTGCCCTAACTAACTGTACTTCTCCTACTTTCAACTTTATTTCATTCACTTCTGCCTGTAATTATTTTTCGTCCATCTTTGTTTTTTTCTCATTTTTTCTCATTTTTCTTTTATCAATATTTCTTCCGTCTATTTGCAGTAATTATTTTTCCATTTAGATTTCATTCTTTCTAATTATTATCAATTTTTTATATAACATATTCTCCCCTTTCATTTACTTTATTATTATTTTCTTTCATTCTTTTCTTAGGTTTCCTTCCTTTTTATGTCTTTTTTCTTCCATTCAATATTTTTCATTCGTCTTTGATGTTTTTTTCTTTTATTTTGACATTCTTATATTCTTTCGTTCATCTGTCTTTTTTCTCCTAATTTTATTTACTTAATATCTATTTCATTCTTACTTTTTCCTCATTTCATTATTGTCTACTTTTCTTTACCCATTTTCCTTCTTTTCCCCATTCTTCTCTTCCTCAAACATTTCCTCACTTTTCATCTCTTCTTTCTTGATTTCTTCAGATTTCTTCAACCATACCTTCTTTTTTTCATTCTTCTCTGCGCTAAAATCTCCCTCCTCTTTTAATCCTAATTTTATATACCTTTTTTCTTTAAACTCCCCCTCCTCTTTTTTCAAGTTTTCATTCTTCCTCTTCTCAGGATTTTCCCTCTGTTCTTCTCTCCTTCAATATAAATTTCCTCAAACATATTTATTTGATTTTATTCCTGTATTTTTCATAGATTTC